>CM046791.1:1811403-1936403 GCA_025617405.1 Perca schrenkii | reverse complement strand
ACTCCCGGTCAGTGGGAGGGTCCTGTGGCAGAATGCCTCGCTCTGATTGGTCTGCGAGTGGTCGAGCCCACAGCACCAGAGTGTATTTATGCACTGAAGATGCAGAGTGAAGTATTTAGGATCAGTGATTTCCAGCACAGCTTGTTACCCTGCCATCCATCTGACAACTGGTAAGTTGGTTTTGTTGAATGAGAAAATGGATGTTTCCAGTGATTTGGGTTTCTGGGGCTCAAAAAGCCCCAACTCTTCTCTCAGAAGCCCTGAATCTTTGAGGCTTACTTTTCTGTCTTTCAGAGGCTATAGCGGGCTCTGTTTTAAATCTAGAAAGGAGATATTGGTATCATATCAAATAGACGTCTAAGGAATCCATTTGGTTCCAAACATGTCTTGCTAGCTTGTCGGGAAGGTGGTTAAATAATGCTCCAATGTTAGGTTAAAAATGATGTTGAGGCAATAACTGGCATGACATATTCAAAGGGGTCTGTTGATCTCTGACCTCCAGATATCTGAATGGAAATCTATTCTATGGGTAACCACGAGTCTCCCCTTCACAGACAACCACACTTTGGGTTAATCACATCAGTTTTTCTTCTGAAACTAGCATGTTTTTTTCCAAATGATGTACAGATTTTTAGGCATTCTGTTATGAAATGTCATGAAAAATAGTGCAAATAGCTGTCGTGAATGGGGGGGAAAAATCGGATGGCCCCAGATCCTACTCAGTCTGGGCTGAGCCACGAATATTTACAACATCGTGCACCCTCATTCTGGCCTAAAGGCTCCTTGGTTCAGTGACCACATTTTCAGGGGATTCCACTGTGAGTTTGGCAGTCGAATCAGGCTCCTTACATCTAAGTGTCGACTACTAAGGCTAGGGATCAACCAATACCGATGCAGATTATCAGTAGTTAGTAAAACTAAGAACTGATCTTTAAGTCAAAATTAGGATTATGGAAAACTCCAACACAAACTTCTCACTTTTCCCGATGTTCTTTATCATTTTTTTATGATGTCTTTGTCGATTTTTTCTGCACTTTTTGACATTTCTGTTGTTTTTTTCTGACTTTTTTAACGTTCTTTTATCAATTTTTCTTCTTCAAATGCTATAAAATTTAATAAAACACCCAAATTCAATGAAAGTAATGAGCTGATGGTTTATTTTACGTGTGAAGAGCGTTGTACGGAAACCATCCACCTTATTTTTTTTGACAATTTGGTTGAAAGAAACCCAAATTTGACAACAAGACAACAGGAGGGTTAAATGCTTTAAGCAATTATTAAATAAATTAGAAACTTTCAACATAAAACAGTAAAAGAGAGTCAGTGGCCCCTAATACTGTATCTGAAGTCTCTTTTATATAGACCTTAGTGGTCCCCTATCTGAAGTCTCTTTTATATAGACCTTAATGGTCCCCTAATACTGTATCTGAAGTCTCTTTTATATAGACCTTAGTGGTCCCCTAATACTGTATCTGAAGTCTCTTTTATATAGACCTTAGTGGTCCCCTAATACTGTATCTTAAGTCTCTTTTATATAGACCTTTAGTGGTCCCCTGATACTGTATCTGAAGTCTCTTTTATATAGACCTTAGTGGTCCCCTGATACTGTATCTAAAGTCTCTTTTATATAGACCTTAGTGGTCCCCTAATACTGTATCTGAAGTCTCTTTTATATAGACCTTAGTGGTCCCCTGATACTGTATCTGAAGTCTCTTTTATATAGACCTTAGTGGTCCCCTAATACTGTATCTGAAGTCTCTTTTATATAGACCTTAGTGGTCCACTAATACTGTATCTGAAGTCTCTTTTATATAAACCTTAGTGGTCCCCTAATACTGTATCTGAAGTCTCTTTTATATAGACCTTAGTGGTCCCCTAATACTGTATCTGAAGTCTCTTTTATATAGACCTTAGTGGTCCCCTAATACTGTATCTGAAGTCTCTTTTATATAGACCTTAGTGGTCCCCTAATACTGTATCTGAAGTCTCTTTTATATAGACCTTAGTGGTCCCCTAATACTGTATCTGAAGTCTCTTTTATATAGACCTTAGTGGTCCCCTAATACTGTATCTGAAGTCTCTTTTTATATAGACCTTAGTGGTCCCCTAATACTGTATCTGAAGTCTCTTTTATATAGACCTTAGTGGTCCCCTAATACTGTATCTGAAGTCTCTTTTATATAGACCTTAGTGGTCCCCTAATACTGTATCTGAAGTCTCTTTTATATAGACCTTAGTGGTCCCCTAATACTGTATCTGAAGTCTCTTTTATATAGACCTTAGTGGTCCCCTAATACTTTATCTGAAGTCTCTTTTATATAGACCTTAGTGGTCCCCTAATACTGTATCTGAAGTCTCTTTTATATAGACCTTAGTGGTCCTCTAATACTGTATCTGAAGTCTCTTTTATATAGACCTTAGTGGTCCCCTAATACTGTATCTGAAGTCTCTTTTATATAGACCTTAGTGGTCCCCTAATACTGTATCTGAAGTCTCTTTTATATAGACCTTAGTGGTCCCCTAATACTGTATCTGAAGTCTCTTTTATATAGACCTTAGTGGTCCCCTAATACTGTATCTGAAGTCTCTTTTATATAGACCTTAGTGGTCCCCTAATACTGTATCTGAAGTCTCTTTTATATAGACCTTAGTGGTCCCCTAATACTGTATCTGAAGTCTCTTTTATATAGACCTTAGTGGTCCCCTAATACTTTATCTGAAGTCTCTTTTATATAGACCTTAGTGGTCCCCTAATACTGTATCTGAAGTCTCTTTTATATAGACCTTAGTGGTCCCCTAATACTGTATCTGAAGTCTCTTTTATATAGACCTTAGTGGTCCCCTAATACTGTATCTGAAGTCTCTTTTATATAGACCTTAGTGGTCCCCTAATCCTGTATCTGAAGTCTCTTTATAGACCTTAGTGGTCCCCTAATACTGTATCTGAAGTCTCTTTTATATAGACCTTAGTGGTCCCCTAATACTGTATCTGAAGTCTCTTTTATATAGACCTTAGTGGTCCCCTAATCCTGTAACTGTAACTGTGAAACCGAAGCAGAGGGACAGACACAGAGCTGTAGTGGAGCCAAAGTAGACCACTTTTTAATGTATTAACTTTATCAGTTATCAGGCAAATAAAACACAGATACAGATAATCTGCAAACTTGGCCCAAAAAAAATTGCCTGATAATCGGCGTAGGGTCAATAATCTATCTATCCCCTATTCAGTGTCACCCCTACAAGATATACATGTGAATTTAAATATGCCCAAGACACATGCAATGCAGCTGCTAAATTAGGGGTACCGGCACCTCTTTTGGTACGATTCTGGCTTTGTGAGAAAGCATTTCTCTGCTGGTGTGTCCCACAGCGAGATGAAGACCCAGCAGCAGCAGCTCCATGTGGCCACTCCTCTGAGACAGAGCCTGGCCCTGACCAAAGTAGCCGGGACGTCCGTTTACCTCAAACTGGATTCATCTCAGCCCACAGGATCCTTTAAGATCCGGGGCATCGGACACCTCTGCAAAACGGTAAGTCATTCTACCCCTGTATTGAGTATTGAGTTGCCACCATCGATTATTTAATTGTCGATAAACCTGAGGATTCATCTCTGGATTAACGGATTAGTTGTCTGGTCTATGAAATGTCAGAACATTGTGAAAAATGCTCAAGATGACGTTCTCAAATGTCTTGTTTTGTGAGGCTGTCCTCCCCCAAAAAAACCAAAACGCTCCCAAAAGTCAATTGTTCAAGCCTCATTCTGACCTATATTTAGGCGGCGCCCTCTAGTGGCTGTAGTAGTTCTGACGGGAGCAAAACAGGAAGTAATGTGAGGAAGCTTAAGAGCGCCAAATGTCCTGGTAGTTGTCGGTACACGATCCGTTCTGCACATGCGCAAGATAATACTGTTTTACCGAGGATACGACCTGCACGATCTGTTCAACGCTAGCCTATGGCTAGCCTCCACTGGGAACCTAACGTTAGTTTAGCTAACAGCTAATTTGGCTAACCGCTAGCTGACAGCTAGATTCAGTCTAAAATAACGTTAAGTCAAACATAATGGGGAAAGCAGGCTACAGCTACATTAAGACTTTACAGTAATAACAATAAAGACAAGTATTGAGTGATTGTATTTTAAATGAGCACAAGTAAAGTAGAACTGACGTAAACAGTTGTAATATATGTTAACGGTTATTTTCAAGTTTTTTTTGAGGGTCTTTTAAAGTTATTACATGTTGTCTCAGCTAGCGGTTAGCCGAATTAGCCGTGAGCTAAACTAATGTTAGCTTGGCTGTCGACTGGAAGCGTGGAACAGATCGTGCAGTGTCGTAAATCCTCGTACAACAGCGCATGCGCGAACATTTTGCGCACGCGCAGAACGGATCGTGTACCGACAGTAGTGATATTACGAATCCCACTATGGCCACGCCTAGACCCGCTCTTCAATAGCATTTATTAGCCAGGCGTCCATGCTTCCGCAAGGTAACATAACCCCATTGGTACAGGTCCTATCCCCTGACCAATCGGCTATCCTATCCTTAACCACTCAAGGTCAAATGCCTATCCCTGACCAATCAAGCTGCTTCGTAGGGCGAGTCTTGGCGATAGTGGCCATAGTGGGATTCGTATTTTTGTGTCCTGGTAAGGACTTTCACCCACGAGACCAGGGTTCATGTCCCATTTGAAAAGAAAAGGAAACAGAGAGTTTATTTTAACTTTAGGGAACAAACGGAGCTGCGTCACATTCTGCGTCACGTGGTAACCTTCAGGAAGTGAAGTCACGTCTGATGTGAACCCAAACCTCCATCTTTTTATCAACTTAACGTAGTAGTTTTGGTGTCTAACCCCTAACCGAACTGGGACCGTTTCACAACGTTAACCACAGGGTTAAAACCGGGACCGTTACCTTCTCTCTAGTTTAGATATGAGGCGTGTATTTCCTGCCACCGCTAGGGGGCGCTAGTTTATGAAAGTTTACGCTCCTGTGGGTCAGATTAGAGGGGGGGAGACAAACAACCTGGCAAAAAAAATGTAGATCAGTGTTTCCCAAAAAGCCCAAGATGACGTCCTCAAAATGTCTTGTTTTCTCAAAGATATTCAGTTTCCTGTCCCAGAGGAGAGAAGACACTAGAACAATATTCATATTTAACAAGCTGACATCAGAGAAGACTCAAACTGATCAATCATTTATCAAAATAGTTGGCATTTAATTTAATAGTTGAGAACTAATCGATTCATCTTTGCAGCTGTACTGTCCTGTGGTGTGAGATGAACCAGTATGGACCGGTTTAAACGTCTGTTTTGACCCTGAAACCCTTTCAGGTTTCTGACTGTCCCGTGTCTTGTTTTGTCTCGTAGTGGGCAGAGCGAGGATGTGAGCGCTTTGTCTGCTGTTCAGGTAAGCACAAAGAAAAATCAATGCAAGAGTCGTTCATCATCTCTGTGTATTTCACTATGGAATCTTTGTTTGGTGCCAACCAGTGACGTAGGTAGAAATGGTATTTTGGGTACGGCTCCCCTAAATCAAAGGTGTCAAACCCAGTTTCACTTACGGGCCTGCCTGGGAAATAAGAATCACATCCAGGCCCAGATGTGTAGAATGTATCGACATGCTTTTATTTAACCCAAAAAGTCAAATATCTTTGACTGTTTTATTGCATGTCTCATGTAGTCTTTTCACTCACAGTTTGGTCGACATAAAACCTAAAAAAAAGTCAGCAAATAGTTCCTCAGCCATCATAGAAAAAAAGCGCCAAAAAACTTTGGCAAAAGTGGCAAAAACGTTGGGAAAAAGTGGCAAAAATGTTGGGGTAAATGACAAAAACTAGGTGGGCCAAAATGTATTGAGAACCTAAATTTATATAGATACATATATAAATAGATATAAATAGATACTTTTGGGCCCTATCTTGCACCCGGCCCAGTGCAAAGCCCGATGCAAGTGTCTTTGCTAGTTTAAGACTGTCCAGCGCCCGCGTCGTTTAAACAGCAAATGCATCTGTGGCCCATGGGCATGCTGGTCTTACAGGGAGGTGTGTTCAGGTGCATTCTGGGCATTCTGGGCATATTTTAACAGAGCATTAGTAAAATGCTCCTAGGCTCGTGCACAGCGTGCTCACACTATGCTTGTTACACACACAGGGACGCACAGCAGCAGCACACACATGTAGAAGATTACAAATACAAACATTACGGTGCAAATCTTCCATCATAACAGCAATGCTCCAAGGTCCAAACGCGCTTGGCTTTTAAAGGGAATGGGAGATGATCTCTGATTGGTTGATTGCATGTTACGCCCAAAACACACCTCTGATTAATGAAGACACTAAGAACAACCCTTTAGAACCAGGCGCCCTGCAGAAGTGGATTTGGACACGCCCTAAACATACCTGCGCCAGGCACTTCATGCCGTGTTCTTAGATCGTTAAAATAGGGCCCTATATTGTAAACGCGTATAAAAAGTATAAAGAAATTAATTTGCCATGTTATGGGTCATCTTTTCCCAGAAAAAAGGACTTACAGGGTGAATAAGAGCCAAACACTGTCTGCACAACATGTTCAGTTCAGTCTTTAAAGGCTGCACACAACAGTTAAGACACAAAGCTGTCTCTTTCTCCCAACAGGAGGAAACGCTGGCATGGCAGCAGCTTATTCAGCCCGTCAGCTCGGAGTTCCTGCAACTATCGTCGTTCCAAGTGTTACACCGAGCCCAACGGTGGAGAGGCTGAAGGACGAGGGCGCCACTGTCATCATCCACGGCAAGGTCAGTCAAACTCAACGGTCTTTAACGATCGCGTCACATCTCTCCACAGAGATTCACTCATACAACACGAGACAAGTTAACCTTATTATCCTGCAAAGGGGAATGCATCTTAGACTTCATACACTTTATATACAGTCAGCACGAACAATAGAGTACATAACAAAACAGAAATTTCTACGATAAAAGTATTCGCAGCAATCCGTCCACATTTTGAAAAAGTGGACCAGTAATTTTCATGGTGATATCTAATTCACGTGAGAAAAATAATGAATAGGCTTTATTTGGGTCTTTTTCGAAACTTTACCCTAATGGGATTCTTCGGGGCTTTTTTTTCCTTACTCAGGACATATTGAGGATACAAAATCAGTTGAGTTTGCTTCTGTAGCAATTTGTTCAAGGTTGACCCCCATTTTTGGGCTTAAAATGACTGGACTAAATAGACAGTGGACATATGAACCTTCCTCAATCTTACACTTAACGCAAAACTTTGATGAGTCTGGGTTCATTCTGTTCAGTCACATTTTTCCTGCGCTTTTTTGTTGTTTTTTTCCCCACTAAAAAAATTCTGAAGCTGAGTCTTTCTGTGTCTTTTAGGCTCTGAATGAAAGCATTGAATACGGACAGCAGCTCGTAGCAAACAACCCCAGCTGGATATTCATTTCTCCGTTCGACGATCCGCTCATCTGGTGAGACAATCTCAGTCTGCCTGTCTTCCAGGGGTTGGGAAGCATGGGAATTAACACGTACTGTGCAGAAATCTGTCACATCTGTCACGAAGAGTAGGGATCGACCAATTATCGATAACGATACTTGGTATTTATTACTAGAGATGCACCAAATCCAGATTTTTGGGGTTTGGCCGAATCCTGAATCCACTGGTTGAGATTGTGCTGACTCCTCCTCCCATCCTCAGTCCATGAACCCAGTAAACACATGAATGAAGTAAACAGGGACTGTCCTTCCTTTGCCGTACCTGAAGTTGCTGCATTCTGGCTGCTGTCTGGAGATTCCTTCATGCACAACTCGTATTCTTTCAGATGTTTCAGACCAGATGTTGTAACAGCGGCCATGTTGTGTATAGTTTAGGGTCCTCGCCACCACCAGACCAATCAGCATTGAACAGATTGAACATGTAGCTGGACTTGAATGGCCTTCTTTTGACTGAAAGTACTGCAAAACAACAACTTTTTCTACTCAGCCAGATCCATGTCCACTTCCTCACAGCCTACTGCTCACCAGATCCATGTCCACTTCCTCACAGCCTACTGCTCACCAGATCCATGTCCACTTCCTCACAGCCTACTGCTCACCAGTTCCATGTCCACTTTCTCACAGGCTACTGCATTGAACGCTCCACCTACGTAAACACCTTCCTGTAATCAACGGCACCGTCACTACGGCGACCAGTGTAGCGCGCCGAGTGCAAGCGTACGGTTCGGTTCGCTGGGAAGAAAGTGTAAGGTTCGGCAGAAACCAGAACCCCGTCAAAAAGCCCCAATATTCAGCCGAAACAGAAGCCGAATCCTGGATTCGGTGCATCCCTACATCTCTCATGAAGAGTTGGGATCGACCAATTATCGAAACCGAAAAATGGAACACGAATTGGCGTGTCATACATACGCCACTTTATGAGATCAGTCTGCTGTGTCTAACTTTGAGGGTTTATCAAATAATTCATTCACATACTACGTCACGGACAATACAAATACTGATATTACAGGTGTCTGGTGATATGACAAGCAGTTTACATGCATTCAAGGAATTATTCTTAAGGAAAGAAATTACTACATCACTTCATCAAAAACATAATTTCTAAATTTAGAGATTTTGTGCTTTCGATATCTTCCGTATCGTGTGTTCTTTTAGACTAGTGGAAAGAAAATATTAGTTTTACTAACATGATGTAATTTTCCCTTTTCACCTGCAATATCTCAAATCCAAATTTTAAGACTGGTCTGTTGCTTTTGTGTGTGTGTGTGTGTGTGTGTGTGTGTGTGTGTGTGTGTGTGTGTGTGTGTGTGTGTGTGTGTGTGTGTGTGTGTGTGTGTGTGTGTGTGTGTGTGTGTGTGTGTGCAGGGAAGGCCACACGACTCTGGTGGCGGAGCTGGAGAAGGAGCTGACGGAGAAGCCCGGAGCCGTGGTGCTGTCGGTGGGGGGGGAGGGCTGCTGAACGGGGGTGGTGGAGGGGCTGCGAAGAGCCAACTGGGCTGATGTGCCCGTCGTCGCCATGGAAACCCTGGGAGCACACAGCCTCCACGCAGCCATGAAGGCCGGCGAGCTGGTCACATTACCGGAAATCACCAGGTGATCTAATCAGATCATTACATCATTCTCACATAGTTTCAATAAGTTTATTTATAAGGTTTAAGTATTAGGGGACCACTAAGGTCTATATAAAAGAGACTTCAGATACAGTATTAGGGGACCACTAAGGTCTATATAAAAGAGACTTCAGATACAGTATTAGGGGACCACTAAGGTCTATATAAAAGAGACTTCAGATACAGTATTAGGGGACCACTAAGGTCTATATAAAAGAGACTTCAGATACAGTATTAGGGGGACCACTAAGGTCTATATAAAAGAGACTTCAGATACAGTATTAGGGGACCACTAAGGTCTATATAAAAGAGACTTCAGATACAGTATTAGGGGACCACTAAGGTCTATATAAAAGAGACTTCAGATACAGTATTAGAGGGACCACTAAGGTCTATATAAAAGAGACTTCAGATACAGTATTAGGGGACCACTAAGGTCTATATAAAAGAGACTTCAGATACAGTATTAGAGACTTCAGACACATGCACACACACACGCAAACACACACACACACACACAGACACGCACACAGACACGCACATGCAAACACACACACAAACACACACACACACACACACACCGGCCCTGCTATTCTCTTTAGAGATCGATGCACACACCAACGTACAAGTATAAACTTCAGGCCACTTACGTAGCTAAAGCTCTACGTGGAGCCTCCACAGGACCATAAATCAGACTTCAGCAAGTCAGAGACTGACCTCTCTTTCTCTGTTTCTGTCTGTCTGTCTGTCTGTCTGTCTGTCTCTCTTTCTCTCTCTCCTCCAGTGTGGCGACCACGCTGGGCCTGACCAGGGTGTCTGCACAGACGTTTAAGCTGGTGGGCGAGCACGCGGTTTTCTCTGAAGTCGTCACAGACCAGCAGGCTGTTCAAGCCGTCGAACGCTTCGTTGGTGAGTACGACCTGCAGCTCAACACACCAGAGCGGCACGGAGTCGTTCTTTATCAACTGCTACATGAATCGCCAACTGTTTTCATAACCGATTAATTGGTTCGAGTCATTTTTTATGGAAAAAAAAAAGCTTTTTAAATGTGAATATTGTCTAGTTTCCTCACTCTGATGTGACAGTAAACGATATCTTTGAGATGTGGACAAATCAACAAGTCCTCCAAACTATACGAGGTTATTGGTGGTTTGTCTCCTCCCCTCTAATACGACCCACAAGAGCGTTTCATAAACTAGCGCCCCCTAGTGGTGGCAGGAAATACGTGCTTGATGGTGTTTTAAGCCCCTAACCGCGACTTCAAGGCACCTAACCCTTAGCCTGGTGAGAGCGTCCTGATCTGGCCAGCTCCAGTTTTCCACTCCCAGATCAGTCTGCCATCTTGAGATAGAGAAAATTTGGAGCCGTTCGCCAAAACGACCGACCAATCAGCGTTGAGTTTGAGGCGGGGTTTAGGTGTGACGCAACGAGAAGCGACCGTTCGGTCTAAACAACGTGGAGACTTCCACGGATGAGATGAGCGTAGCTATCGCAGCAAGTTTTATCTGAATTAGAAAGTATTCCTTCATTGAAAGAAGAGCAAAAGAAACGGCACTGGAGGTTTTTCTCGGAGGAAAAGATGTTTTGGCTCTTCTCCCGACTGGTTTCGGCAAGAGTTTGATCTGATTGGTTGATTTGGCCCGTCTATCACCAACATAGGTGGCGATAGACAGATTGTTTATCCAATCAACTAACCAGGATTTTGGCCCCTTCCCAAACGGAAAGTTCCCAGATGGATTGCCTTGCATTTGCTCGGCATATCCATTTGGGAACTTTCCGTTTGGGAAGGGGTGAAAATCCTGGTTAGCTGATTGGATAAACTCTCTGAGGAGTCAGGTTACCTAACCCTAACCATTGCCTAATCCTAGTGCTAGTGCGACGCTGGGGGCTTAAAACTAGAATTAGAGTTAAAACTTAACTGGATATTTTTAATATTGGTTAGTGGGCTATACGGGTTATGTATTAAAAAAAAACTCCTATATTTTAAAAACTAAATGTTGACCAGTATGTAGCCTATGCTGATTGCTGTGTGCGTGCATGTCATTGACGAATATAGGGAGGACATTCAACTAAAGTTGCATTAAATCAGGTTGTTTTAACCAAGATTATGCTGCAAAAATGTTTTTTATTCAACTACATTTATCCCTGATCCCTGTTATAGACTAACAGTAACAAGCACCATTAAAAATATCCAGTTTATTCCCATGAATTCCTGTTTATTCTCATTAATTCCCATTAACTCCTGTTTATTCAATTTTATTCCCATTAATTCCCATTAATTCCTGTTTATTTCCATTTATTCCCATTATTCCCATTAATTCCCATTAACTCCCGTTTATTCAATTTTATTCCCATTAATTCCTGTTTATTCCCATTAATTCCCGTTAATTCCCATTAATTCCTGTTTATTCCCGTTAATTCCCATTAATTCCTCTTTATTCCCATTAATTCCTCTTTATTCCCATTAATTCCCATTTATTCCCATTAATTCCCATTAATTCCTGTTTATTCTTGTCAATTCCCTTTAATTCCTGTTTATTCCCATTAATTCCCATTAACTCCCGTTTATTCAATTTTATTCCCATTAATTCCTGTTTATTCCCGTTAATTCCCATTAATTCCCTTTAATTCCTGTTTATTCCCATTAACTCCCTGTTTATTCAATTTTATTCCCATTAATTCCTGTTTATTCCCATTAATTCCTGTTTATTCCAATTAATTCCCATTAATTCCTGTTTATTCCCATTAATTCCCATTCATTCCTGTTTATTCCCATTTATTCCTGTTAATTCGCATTAATTCCCATTTATTACCGTTAATTCCCATTAATTCCTGTTTATTCCCGTTAATTCCCATTAATTCCCATTAATTCCTGTTTATTCCCATTTATTCCCATTAATTCCCTTTAATTCCCATTAATTCCCGTTTATTCACGTTAATTCCCATTAATTCCTGTTTTTTCACATTAATTCCTGTTTATTCCAACTTTGAAAATGCCCAGAATTTTTTTGCAACCCTATTAGCAGCCGTAGAGCAGATTTAAAAAAGCCAAGCGTCCGCTGTGAGACTGACCTCGGTCCTGTTCTCTCCCCTCAGACGACGAGAAGGTTTTGGTGGAGCCGGCGTGCGGCGCCGCTCTGGCCGCCGTGTACAGCGGCGTCCTCGGCCGGCTGCAGGCGGAGGGCGAGCTGGCACCGCGACTGGGCCCCGTGGTCGTCGTGGTGTGCGGAGGAAACAACATCAGCATGGAGCAGCTGGGGAGGCTGAAGAAACAGCTGGGGATGATCTAGCCTAACCACTTATTGTAACTCCTGACGCTTTCTTTACATTTCTGTTCCTCGGTCAGCTAAACTCGACTTATAAACTATTCATTCCAGACTGTGAGACGCTCCTGAGCTCGGAGACTGACAGATTTTCCCGCTTTTTATTATACTTTTATTTTTATTTATTATTGACGCTTGTGATGCTTCTTTTTTTTGACCGTTTAAAAGGTGCAATATGTAATACTGACAGCTAGTGTTTAAAATAGTTACTGAATTACAAATTCAAAATACTGGAGAGTGCTCCTTTTGTTATCACTTATCTGCAAAGCACTTTGTTTATGCAAATGTCACTAACTTGGAAAAAACAATTGAGATTGGGAAAATATATATATATATATATATATATATATATATATATATATATATATATATATATATATTATATTATATATCTCTCACATAGCCAGACATTACTTCACAGCACAGCGGAGTAGCTAACGTTAGATTCTGGCTATGTTGACAGTCATAAAAGCCCGTTCTCACGCGGAGCTCTGTGGCCAACTGACAGTATACAGTAAATATATTACATATTGGACCTTTAACGCTTATTTATACTTTCAACATTTGATGATTTTTTTTGGAGGAGGTTTTTGACTAAAGAAAAAAAACTCTTTTAGAAAAACAAAAACGTGAAATAAAGTACACAGATACATTTAGTTTGCATTTGCATTTTGCTTGTATATGGTTCTTTTGCGTTTGTACATTGAAATGTATTTTTTTAAATGAATAAATTATATTTGTGAAATATATTGCCTCAAGATTCATTTTCCTGCCTCAAACTTTTTCTACTCCTGACTGCAGATAATTTAACTACAGAAGAACTCACTTCGTCACACCATAAGACAACAATCTCTCTCTCACATACAGCTAAACGATTCATGAACAGCTCTGTTCTCAGTCTTATTAAGTCCCTCTCCTCGGTGAGCACTTTTGGCAGGACAGAGGCAAACACAATTACACTTCCGAGAATGAATGAATGAGTAAATCATGAAGTTTTAAAGGTGACTCGTCGTCTAACAAAGCAGAAAATGTATTAAGCACACAGCAGTGTATACTAGCGCTGCAGAGATGAATCAATTAGTTGTCAATGTGAGGGAAATTGTCTTTGATCACGCTGTGATGAAATCACACTTGACCATATCATACCATACAACTCAATACGATAACATACGAGACAATATGATACAATACAATACGATACGATACCATACAATATCATACGATACCATACAATATCATACGATATAATACGCTACGATACGATATAATACGATACCCTACAATATGATACAATATCATATGATATAATACGCTACAATACGATACCATACGATATAATACGATACTATACGATATAATACGATACCATACGAGACAATACAAATACCATACGATATAATACGATACCATACAATATAATACGATACCATACAATATAATATGATACAATACCATACGATATAATACGCTACAAAACAATACGATTCAATACAATACGATAACATTCAATATAATACAATACCATACGATATAATACCATACGCTACAATACAATACAATACGATACAATATGATACGCTACAATACAATACCATAAGATATAATAGGATACCATACGATAGAATACGATACCGTACGATATAATACGCTACAATACGATACCATATGATATAATACGATACCATACGATATAATACGATACAATACCTTACGATATAATACGATACAATACCATACGATATAATATGATACGCTACAATACCATACTATGTAATACGATACCATATAATATAATATAATACGATACAATACGATCCCATACGATAAATGTTGTTTGTTGTACATGCTGCATGGGTCAAGTGCCCAAGACAAATTTAAGTTCAAGTTAATCTTGAATCTTGAACACAGTTTGCAGTGTAACACGGACACATCGGACCAGTTAGTTGAGATTTTTGCTGATGAGACATTGCTTCTATAGCTGCAGACGGTTCCCAGTGTTCCCAGTGTTCCCAATGTACCGGAGCAGGAGGGTCAGGGTCAGTCAGTCACTGCACATCCAGCTGGAACTGGCCTGGCCCGGCACTGGCTGCTTACACAAGGTGTCTGGTTAACAGCGTGACATAACATTACATAAAGGCATGTCCTAAAGGAGACCAGACATGTTTCCACAGGCATCGCTGATCAGCAACAGGAACTCATTGTCTACTGCACAGATCTTCAACATTGATGATATGTTTTCTGGCCTATAGGCAGTGGTGGAATGTAACTAAGTACATTTACTCCAGTATTATACTTAAGTACAAATGTTGTGGTACTTGTACTTTACTTGTAGTCTTTCCTTTTCATGCCACTTTCTACTTCGCTACATTTCAGAGAGAAATATTGGACTTTTTACTCCACTACATTCATCTGTTACAGCTTTAGTTACTAGTTACTTTAGTTACTCCGCTACATTCATCTGTTCCAGCTTTAGTTACTAGTTACTTTAGTTACTCCACTACATTCATCTGTTCCAGCTTTAGTTACTAGTTACTTTAGTTACTCCACTACATTCATCTGTTCCAGCTTTAGTTACTAGTTACTTTAGTTACTCCGCTACATTCATCTGTTACAGCTTTAGTTACTAGTTACTTTAGTTACTCCGCTACATTCATCTGTTCCAGCTTTAGTTACTAGTTACTTTAGTTACTCCACTACATTCATCTGTTCCAGCTTTAGTTACTAGTTACTTTAGTTACTCCACTACATTCATCTGTTCCAGCTTTAGTTACTAGTTACTTTAGTTACTCCGCTACATTCATCTGTTCCAGCTTTAGTTACTAGTTACTTTAGTTACTCCGCTACATTCATCTGTTCCAGCTTTAGTTACTAGTTACTTTAGTTACTCCGCTACATTCATCTGTTCCAGCTTTAGTTACTAGTTACTTTAGTTACTCCGCTACATTCATCTGTTACAGCTTTAGTTACTAGTTACTTTAGTTACTCCGCTACATTCATCTGTTCCAGCTTTAGTTACTAGTTACTTTAGTTACTCCGCTACATTCATCTGTTACAGCTTTAGTTACTAGTTACTTTAGTTACTCCGCTACATTCATCTGTTACAGCTTTAGTTACTAGTTACTTTAGTTACTCCGCTACATTCATCTGTTACAGTTACTCCGCTACATTCATCTGTTACAGCTTTAGTTACTAGTTACTTTAGTTACTCCACTACATTCATCTGTTACAGCTTTAGTTACTAGTTACTTTAGTTACTCCGCTACATTCATCTGTTACAGCTTTAGTTACTAGTTACTTTAGTTACTCCACTACATTCATCTGTTACAGCTTTAGTTACTAGTTACTTTAGTTACTCCGCTACATTCATCTGTTCCAGCTTTAGTTACTAGTTACTTTAGTTACTCCACTACATTCATCTGTTCCAGCTTTAGTTACTAGTTACTTTAGTTACTCCACTACATTCATCTGTTCCAGCTTTAGTTACTAGTTACTTTAGTTACTCCACTACATTCATCTGTTACAGCTTTAGTTACTAGTTACTTTAGTTACTCCGCTACATTCATCTGTTCCAGCTTTAGTTACTAGTTACTTTAGTTACTCCACTACATTCATCTGTTCCAGCTTTAGTTACTAGTTACTTTAGTTACTCCACTACATTCATCTGTTCCAGCTTTAGTTACTAGTTACTTTAGTTACTCCACTACATTCATCTGTTCCAGCTTTAGTTACTAGTTACTTTAGTTACTCCACTACATTCATCTATTACAGCTTTAGTTACTAGTTACTTTGGTTACTCCGCTACATTCATCTGTTCCAGCTTTAGTTACTAGTTACTTTAGTTACTCCGCTACATTCATCTGTTACAGCTTTAGTTACTAGTTACTTTAGTTACTCCGCTACATTCATCTGTTACAGCTTTAGTTACTAGTTACTTTAGTTACTCCGCTACATTCATCTGTTACAGCTTTAGTTACTAGTTACTTTAGTTACTCCGCTACATTCATCTGTTACAGCTTTAGTTACTAGTTACTTTAGTTACTCCGCTACATTCATCTGTTACAGCTTTAGTTACTAGTTACTTTAGTTACTCCACTACATTCATCTGTTACAGCTTTAGTTACTAGTTACTTTAGTTACTCCACTACATTCATCTGTTACAGCTTTAGTTACTAGTTACTTTAGTTACTCCGCTACATTCATCTGTTACAGCTTTAGTTACTAGTTACTTTAGTTACTCCACTACATTCATCTGTTACAGCTTTAGTTACTAGTTACTTTAGTTACTCCGCTACATTCATCTGTTATAGCTTTAGTTACTAGTTACTTTAGTTACTCCACTACATTCATCTGTTACAGCTTTAGTTACTAGTTACTTTAGTTACTCCACTACATTCATCTGTTACAGCTTTAGTTACTAGTTACTTTAGTTACTCCGCTACATTCATCTGTTACAGCTTTAGTTACTAGTTACTTTAGTTACTCCGCTACATTCATCTGTTATAGCTTTAGTTACTAGTTACTTTAGTTACTCCACTACATTCATCTGTTACAGCTTTAGTTACTAGTTACTTTAGTTACTCCACTACATTCATCTGTTACAGCTTTAGTTACTAGTTACTTTAGTTACTCCACTACATTCATCTGTTACAGCTTTAGTTACTAGTTACTTTAGTTACTCCACTACATTCATCGGTTACAGCTTTAGTTACTAGTTACTTTAGTTACTCCACTACATTCATCTGTTACAGCTTTAGTTACTAGTTACTTTAGTTACTCCACTACATTCATCTGTTACAGCTTTAGTTACTAGTTACTTTAGTTACTCCGCTACATTCATCTGTTACAGCTTTAGTTACTAGTTACTTTAGTTACATCAAAATGTTCAGAATGAACTCAGCTTGTAGGGCAGTAACAAAGGATTTCCACTCTTGTCTGTTCTGGGCCAGCGTCTTTATAGAGCCCCAGGTGTGTTTCCACTTAGCTTTCCGTATAGTGACGCCCAAATATGTCACAGAGCGATGCGGAAAGAGTAAAGTAAAGAAAGTTGGCACTAAAGCTGAAACATTGTTTATGAGGAGTTGTATGAATTGTTTCGGTGCTTGAAGTGAGTTTACCAAAGTCTTCAGCTTCACAAAGTAGTGTTAATATGGGGTCGCCCCTATGTTCCCACAGCCCAATGGTCCTACAGCTCTATGTTCTCTCTAACCCCAAATTGGGAGAAAGGGGGATAATATCTGATACAAATTTATGAAAAAGGAAATGTGGAAACATAGAGCCTAATTTTGAAAAAAAATGGTTGAGCTGTGGGAACACAGGACTGTGGGAACATCTCGACTTGACCTAAAATAAACGGAGACGGTGGAGTATGTACTGTAAAGCAGGAGAATGAAATGTGTACATGAAGACATTTCTTTATTGTGACACAGAGATCTCAAATGCCATCCGATTCTTTACATCTGTATAATCCATTTTTAGATATGTTACGTTTCTGATGTCCAGAGGTAAGACAGTAAAAGTTAAGTTAATGCAACCATAAATAATTGTAATAAATATCAAGTCAATGTACATACAGCACACGTTTTTAATCGCAACACCTCTTTGTATGGATAAGTCCTTTTTTTTTTATATAACCTTCTCCACCCCCAGCAGAGGAGAGGAGCGTCCCCGTTAGCAGCGGTATGTCACCTTTCCAAAAACAACTCAACCAAAGATCGCAAAGCAACTCAACAATCCCAGTATGCGTCAGATTATTCCGATTCGGTCGTGGATTTTCAGTTCCAATCCAAGTAAAATGGCGATTTTACTCACACAAGAAAACAGGTTTCACCATGAGTAAGACTGAATCCATCCGAGTACAAGACAAAAAGGTGATTATGAGTACTGGTTGTTTCCAAAAAAAAAAAATTCGTAAAAAAATTAACACCACAACAAACCGGATATCCAACAGACATTGCCTGGTTTGCTTGATTTTTTTTTTTAAAGAATCTTTTGTTGGAAGAGAAAATCATAAAAGTGAAGTGAATTAGCAATTCATAAAAACTGCTATCAAACATAACTTCAGTCTATTTACATTATTTTTTTTCTCTTCATCATCTCTCCACAGTTTCATTTTTACACAGCTAAACATTTGGTTATGGCTAAAATTAAAACATGAAAAGGAATCCAGCAGAATCCTGTTCTTCTTTCAGGAAAAGAAAAACAATGAAAAGGCAAGTTAACCCACCTCCCCCCATCCCCTCCCCCAGTGTTTACATGTGTATAGATTGTGTATTTTGGGGATGGGAGGGGGGGGATGTTGCACATTCAGTAGCAGTAGCACACAAACACAAGTAGGAGAGCAGCTCATGGCTGAATCTCAGTTCTCTTATCTGACATCTCGCTTCTCGCTTGAACCGCAAGTCGTCTCAAAGCTCGTATTCCTGCGCCGAGAGAGCTAGGATAGAGGATGGATCTCAGAGGAGCTAGGATAGAGGATGGATCTCAGAGGAGCTAGGATAGAGGATGGATCTCGGAGGAGCTAGGATAGAGGATGGATCTCAGAGGAGCTAGGATAGAGGATGGATCTCGGAGGAGCTAGGATAGAGGATGGATCTCGGAGGAGCTAGGATAGAGGATGGATCTCAGAGGAGATGGATCTCAGAGGAGCTAGGATAGAGTATGGATCTCAGAGGAGCTAGGATAGAGGATGGATCTCAGAGGAGCTAGGAGCGAGGACACAGAGAAGCAGCCTTTCCCGGAAGCAAAAATTACGAATCCCACCATGGCCACGCCAAGACCCGCCCTACGAAGCAGCTCGATTGGTTGGGGTTAGGCATTTCACCGCAAGTCTCCCCTAGCTGTAGATAGGTGGGCCAACGCATTTTTTGTACATGCAAAGTTTTAGCCGCTAGTTAGCTTAGCGTAGTGAATGGAATCCTATGTTGCCGGTTAGCATGTTGTGAGTAAAAGTGAACCAACAAAAAACAATATAATTACTTGCACTGAGACAAAAAATGCGTTGGCCCACCTATCTACAGCCAGGGAAGACCGTGATAAGAACTATTTCAACAAACGATGGCGTATCCCTTTAAGGTTAGGATAGCTGATTGGCCAGGGGGATAGGACCTGAACACATTGGGTTACGCTACCTTGCATTCTCATGGACGCCTGGCCAATAAATGCTACTGAAGGACGGGTCTTGGCGTGGCCACAGTGGGATTTGTAATATCGCTTCCCGGAAGCCGTGCAGCAGAAACGCCGTTGCTAACTCCGCCCACACAGCTGACAAATTAACGCAACGCTTCAGAGCAAAGGGACGTCTCCATCCCTCTAAAGACACGTTTCCTCGTTTCCTCTCTCTCTCCTCGCGTGGTTTCCTCGGTGGGACGGACTAAGACGCCACAGGAAAGGAAGCGAGCAAGTGAAGGAAACGTGGTTTGCGATTTAAGAACCTGAGACGTAGCCTGTGTGTGAATAATCATCTCCTTCCTGTTTTCACGAAGCAGCAGCGCAGGTTTCCCAAAACCTGAAATGCTCTCGTTATCGTCCCAATCTACCTGACCTAACATGCCGCCAAAGCTACTCGAAAAATCAAAGAGCAATTTCATAAACTAACAGATTAATATGACTTTTTACATGACTTAAATACCCTCTCTTCAGAGTCTTGGATACAATGTTTTCAGTTTATATAGGCATAAATTAGTTTGTCCATTAGCAGTTCGTTTTTTTATTTATTTTTTTAAAACAGGCAGTAAACTACATAATATCCTGTACAGCACATCTCCTGCCTGCCTGCCTGTCGCCGATGTCGTGTTCAAAAATAGGCAGCGTCACGCATATCCTTTTTTTTTTCTTCCAGCTAATAGTCGTACCTCCGTCTCAGGCTACACCCACACGACTACGCTTTCATTTTTAAGCGTTCGTTTTGAGACAAAAACGATCTCCGTCCACACAAGAGTTTTAGCTCCAGTAACAGAACTGATTTCTGTCCACATTAACACATCTGACATCACACATCACATGACCGTTGAGACCCGCTGGGCCTGTGCGTGCCGGTGTAAACAGGAAACCGATTGTCTGATGTTACTCTGCGGTTGAAAATCATGGATGTAGAAGTCCAGCAGTGATTCCAAACGTTAAAAGTTTTTAGGAGCTTGGAAACGCAGCAGTACTGTGGACGCGAAGGTGTACACGTGGCAAAAGATATTTCGTTTTTAAACCGAAAAAGGGAGTAGTGTGGGTGTAGCCTCAAACATCAGATCATTCTGTGGAAAATCATGTGGTTTTTTCTCTTCACATGCAACCAGCGTCACCCTCTGGGAGAGACAGCGAAGGCATGTTTCTCAACATCACCTCCCACACAGGGGAGGCAGCTGGGTCGAGCAGTAGAAGAGGAACAGTTTGGGTGTTGCTTTTTTACAGTTTTGCAACTCAGACCGAGCTTTCGCCACTGAATTGTTTCCGCAGAAAAGAGGGTTGAGCAATTATGAATTCAATTTGCAAACTGTAAAAAGTGCAGCTCTGAAGTCATCCTATTTTAGTTTAAATTCACAGAACTTGACTCAACCTCGTTACGCCCTCTGTTCAAGGGAAGGGAAAACAAATACCCCCAAAAAAAAATAATAACAATAAAACTGTGTCACAGTTATGTCACTTCAATGCCATCCACAAAACTCAGTGCAACCAGAACAGACGCCTGTCAACGGCGTCAAATTATTTTCCCTGAATTCTTCACAAAGAAATCAAATGTCAAACATAAATGTGAAAGAAAGTATTTGTGTAAAGCGTGTAATAATAAAAAAAAGGAAGCAGGGGTAAACATGCAAAGCGTTTCTAGCCACCTGAAATCAAATGAAATTAAATGTGTGGTTGTGTCGGAGCAGCATCTGTCTCAGAGGAAGGTCCAGGGGGTAAAAGAGGGGAACATGGGGGGCCGGGGGTGTCCAGTGGTCTTATCCGCTGAGAGGGTCCTCGCGGTAGTGGATGGCATATCGCAGTTTCTCCAGCATCACGTCCAGGGAGGTGTACTGGGGCAGCTTCACCATGAACATACAGGTCTCCACGCGGATGTAGCGCGAGTCGGGCTGACCTGGAGACAAGGAAACACAACGGGAAGGTTCTTTTAGAGCTGGGCGATTTGTTTCCCTAAAAAAAAAAAAATCAGCAATTTTTTTATATATAACTCGATTTACGATTTGATTTTCCCCCCCTGTAAATATATTTTAAAAATATATATTTATTGTATTTAATTAAAGTGCATCAACATAAACAAAATTGCAAAGGCAAACCCTTTCTCTAAGTGAAAAGTCACTGTGCAGTGTGCAACAAAGATTGTTAAACATCCAAATTATTTATACTGTATTTGGATTAAAAAAATTTGATTGATTTTTTAAAAATATGAATCGATTTGACCTACCAACTCGATTTTTAAATCAAATCGATTTTTTTCCCAGCACTAGGTTCTTTACATCACAACCACCTACAGCACCTAGGAGGCGTTCGGGTTCGTCCTGCAAAAGAGGAATTTTTGGCGCCCCACAAAAGAGGTTTAAGTCAGCGCCAAAAGGAAATGACCAGCGCCAAAACGCCTCCGACTTCCAGCAGTAAACTCCACTCTCATCCACAGCACAAACCGCTGGCTCAAAAAGGCCCAAAACCATCCTACAGGACTCCTCACACCCCGGTCACACACAGTTTGAACTACTGCAGTCAGATCCATGAAATCGTGAACAAACAAAACTACAAAACAGCTTTTATCCAACAGCTGTAAGTGCATTGAATAATGCTGCTCAAGTATAGTTCCCACCACTGATCTATGTCAATAGGGCTATGTGCAATTTTTAAATGTGGATGCCTGTATGAGTGTGTCTGCCATGTGTTTTTAGCATCAATATAATAAGTTTGCAGTAGTAGCATTTTTTATTTATGTATTTATTTAGGCATATATTACCTCATAGCTGTTTGGCACCGACAAGGACTGCACTTAATTTCGTTGCGTCTTATATTTTAAATTCTTCAAAGTAGCCACCCTTTGCTTTTTTTTATTATTAAGGGAAATAATTCCACTAATGAACCCTGACAAAGCACACCTGTGAAGGTAAAACCATTTCAGGTGACTACCTCATGAAGCTCATTGAGAGAACACCAAGGGTTTGCAGAGTTATCAAAAAAAGCAAAGGGTGGCTACTTTGAAGAATCTAAAATATAAGACATGTTTTCAGTTATTTCACACTTTTTTGTTAAGTACATAATTCCATATGTGTTCATTCATAGTTTTGATGCCTTCAGTGAGAATCTACAATGTAAATAGTCATGAAAATAAAAAGGAAATGCATTGAATGAGAAGGTGTGTCCAAACTTTTGGCCTGTACTGTATATGGGCACCCGCTCTACCAACTGAGCTACCGGGCGCCCCAATCTGTTGATTTTTTTCAGGATGAATGTATGAGTTGTTTGGTCTCTAAAATGTTGAAAAATATGGATAATTGTTTCCCCAAAAAGCCCAAGATGACGTCCTCA
This sequence comes from Perca schrenkii, assembly GCA_025617405.1. Lineage (NCBI taxonomy): Eukaryota > Metazoa > Chordata > Actinopteri > Perciformes > Percidae > Perca > Perca schrenkii. Next base: position 1,913,499 of record CM046791.1, on the reverse strand, counting down.
AATGTCTCGTTTTGTCCAGAACTCAAAAGAAATTCAGTTTCCTGTCCCAGAGGAGAGAGGACACTAGAAAATATTCACATTTAACAAGCTGGAATCAGAGAAGTTTAACTTTTCCTTCATTAGAAAATGACTCAAACCGATTTATCGATTATCAAAATGGTTGGCTATTAGTGTAAAAGTTGATTGATGGATTCAGGTTTGCGGCTGTAGTTGAAACCTTGGGAGCCATTACCTGCAGCTCCGTCAGGAGGGGCGATCTTCATGGGGTACGGGGGCACGTGGGCGGTGTCGGGCCCCCCGTCCTTGCAGGGACAGGTGAACGGGATTCGCTCCTGGTTGCAGGCGAACTTAATGAACTTGCAGAGCTCCTCCTGGGTGAACATCTCCAGGGCGGTCCAGAAGAACTCAATGTGCTGGTCGGTCTCCATCAGACCCACCTGATACATCGTGTGAGCCTGCAGAGAGAGAGGGAGGGAGGGAGGGAGGGAGGGAGAGAGAGAGACAGAGAGAGGCAGAGAGAGAGAGAGGGAGGAGGGAGAGAGAGAGAGAGAGGCAGAGAGAGAGACAGAAAGAGAGAGACAGAGAGAGGGAGAGAGAGTGAGAGAGAGAGACAGAAAGAAAGAGAGACAGAGAGAGAGAGGGAGGAGGGAGAGAGAAAGAGACAGAGAGAGAGAGAGGAGGGAGAGAGAGACAGAGACCGAGAGAGAAAGAGAGAGCAAAGCAAGCAAAACTCAGGAAACTCCAAGGCACTGTCTTTAGAAAAATTAAAAAGCCTTTATTGTTATGGCTTGGTCATCTTAAACCTTAAAAAAAAAGGGAGACTTTCTTATAATCTTTCAAAACAGACAATATCAGAGGCCTCCATAGCGATATTCCTCAGGTAAAAGTAGCAGGACTGAATACATGTGTCTAGGCGTTTTTCGTTCAATTTCAGCTGGTAATCCAAAGTGACATTTTCAACTAGCGGCCAATGTCGACACTTGCTTTGCAGTGTAGTGTAAACCCAATCCAACAGGCACTTTTCCCACAAATGTATGCATTACCTTCAGGAACTCCAGGTTGATATAAGGCAGGCCGCATGTGCGCAGCTCCATCTCCAAAGGGCTGAGCATGGTGAGCAGCTGCAGGGGAATGATGGAGCCGAGGCCCGCACGCACCGCTGCCATGCACTCGGCGTTCTGCAGCTCCCTGAGGCGAAGGCTCCGCACCGCCCGCGCATACATGTCCTTATTCTCCCAGCTTAACACACACAAGCAAGCACACAACGTATAAAAATGCAGACGACAGACTTATGAGTTACGAGCTGAGTAGGGCTGCTCCCTCTTAGTCGATTAATCGACTAATCGGTCGTTTTGGTCTTAGTCAACTTAGATCTCTTTAGTCCATTAGTCATGTTTGATGCTTTTTTCATGCTGAATGACTTATTTCCAAGGAACGTACGAGCACATCTCTGGTAAACACAAGAATTAAAGTGGTGCTTTTAGCACAACCCTTTGTGGAGAAACTCAGATTTACAGATCTGTCGATTAAATCAACTAATTGATTAGTCGATACAAATGAATGAGTGTTAGTCGACTCAGAATTTGAATAGATAGAGCTGAGTCATAAAAAATTCTCAATGCATCTAGACAAAGTTCCCAGTACCTGACGGTGAGGCTGCGGCCTCCCTGGCAGAGCTCCACCTCCTCGCCCGTCATGGTGACGTAGGTGAAGGTGCAGCAGGGCCGGCTGGGGGAGTCCGGGCTTTCTCCCGAGTGGTGCTGGGAGGAGATCTCAGCACACAAAGCCTCCAGCTCCGTCTCATCACTCGCCTGCAGAGTTACAGGACAGAAACGGTACTCGGTATTAGCAGGGAACAGGGATGCTGATTCAGAGTTTATTCTTTGACCAATAGCTGAACCTCGTTAACAGATCATTAAATGTTAAAAAGGAACACGCCGACTTATTGAGACTTTATCTTATTCGCTGTATCCCCCAGAGTAAGACAAGTCGATACATACCTTTCTCGTGTCCGTGCGTGTTGTAAGGCTGTCTGACGGCTCCACCGGTAGCTTAGCCTAGCACAGAACCTGCAGGTAACTGGCTCCAACTAGCCTACTGCTCCGAATAAGTGACAAAATAACGCCAACATGTTCCTATTACAACACACATGTTGTGATTTGTAGAGTCAAAAAACAACGCAACATGAGAGACAGCCATCTTCTAACTGTATATTCTCAGACAGGCTTGCTGCAAAGCAAATCCCTCCGCCCAAGTACTATATTCTTCCACCTGAGAATATAGTTCCCTGTTTGTTTACAGTTAGAAGACGGCTGTGTCTCATGTTACGTTGTTTTTTTGTACACGCTGTGATTCTACAAATCACAACATGTAAATAGGAACATGTTGGTGTTATTTTGTCACTTATTGGGAGCAGTAGGATTACTGGAACCATTCACCTGCAGGTTCTGTGATGGGCTGATGCCGCTGGAGCCGTCAGACAGCATTACAGCACGCATGGAGATGAGAAGGGTCTGTATGGACTTGTCTAACTCGGTTACGGTACAGCTGCAAACTTGTGCCGGTCACACAGCCACATTGTTCCGTGCGTTGCCGTCGACACACGCAGACACTTTCCTGGAACAACTTGCACGATCGACACGAGTCCACAGCGATCCACGGAGCGTTTATCTGACCCGTCTGCTGTCATCCACCTTCGAGGTTGTCAGCTGTGTGTAAATATTGCGTCTGCCTCGCATGCTCTGTGTGTAGGACGGCCGATTTAACCCACCAGTCCTCATCGATATAGCGGCACGTAGCTCTTAACGTAAAAACGCAACGTGAGAGTACAAAGTTAGCACCAACAAGTTAACTAGACGGTAAGAATTAGATTGTATAGCCTAGTTTTCTTTTATCATTAAGAAAACTATTTTATTTCTGTTTCAATAATATTGTTTTTAACGGTTTAACTGATAGTATTAAATTGGTCAAAGTTCTAATGGTTGGTTAACGGTTAAATATAAACATTACTTTTTTTTTCTCAATATAATTTTTTGGGCTTTTCTGCCTTTATTTTGACAGGACAGCTAGGTGAGAAAGGGGAGAGAGAAGGGGAAGACATGCAGGAAATCATCACAGGTCGGATTCGAACCCTGGACCTCTGTGTCGAGTCATAAACCAAGTATATGTGCGCCTGCTCTACCACTGATCCAACCGGCCACAAACATCAACATTCCTAGCAGGGAAAGACATAAGGTTTTACACGACTGGTCCCTTACATTTTCAAACTTGTTGACATAGTTGTAGGTGAGCACGTCGGCCTCCTGCAGGTCCTGCTCCGGGTCCAGGTCCTCGCCCGCCAGACCCTTCCAGAAGGAGCCCAGCAGGTCCAGAGGGAGGGGCACATCTGCGCGGATGGCAATGCCGAGCAGCTGACCGAAGAAGTGCAACAGCTGTTCCTCTGCGTAGCTGATAGGGCAAGGCGTCAGGACGTACTTCCCCTGAAGACATCAGGAAACAACAATGACTCATACAACAGCCGCTCTGTACTTAACTTCATGGTGAACAAAACGCTCTCTGCACCTACTGAGAACCACACCCAAAACATTTCATAGTTAGGTTTTAAAACTGTGGGGAAACATTGAGAATGCAAGCGGTCCAATCCTGGAACATACAGTACCGTATAGGTCCAAATTAGGGATGCACTGATCCGACTTTTTAAGTCCCGATACCGATGCCAGGGCTTTGTTAAGCTGTCGATACCACATACCGATCCGATACCATTGTTGTATTAATAATACACTGTACATCTTCCACCTTATACCTTCCTTCCACCATGTGGGAGAGACTAAAGGCTCCAGACTTTCCTAACTAAGACAAAATAACATTTGTACACTCAACTCTTCCAGCATGCGACACACATGGGACACAGGGGGAAAAACTGGATCGGCCTGTGGATCGGTTAATTTTTCCGATCCCTGATCCAGCTATTTTGTCAATATTGGGACCGATATATAAGGGATAATGTAGAGCGAGGCTGTTGTTATAGCGAATACAACCCCGACAGGATGATCAGGTCTTGAATCAGGCTGATAGGGGTACAACAGTGTCCAACAGTGTTTTTATTCCCTCTCCTCTCCCAATGTCATGCTGTATCTGTTGCGAGGGTTAGGAGAGAGTTGTGATGGCGCCGCATATGGCGACTCGGTGTGTTTGTGTATGTTGCTTTAATGATTTTAATGCGATTTGCACTTACGATACCAAGACACATCCCTCGTGTGTGTAAACATACTTGGCAATAAAGCTTTTCTGATTCTGATTCTGATTCTGAAAACGGGACATTGTGAGAGCATGTCAGATACAGAACCACCTTACCTTGTTACGGTTGGCTGCAGCGCTGGGGCAGGGGAGCAGCAGGGAAAGAGCCGAGCTCTGTAACTCCTTACACACCTGCCACAGGAAATGTCTGAAGGAGCCACCTGGAGAGACACAATCATCAAAGCTACAGTTGGCTCTGAAAATAAAATCTAGCAAAAGAAAGCAAGAAGTCTGCACGGCGGTACAGAAAGAAAGGAGCGAAGGAAAAATTCTGACTTGTGCCGTGAACTTCTTCTCCAGTGAAGCGGATGTTGAAGGCGTAGGTCGGGTCTCCTCCGCTCGCCAGTTTCACACACAGCTGGGACGACGGCACGCAGGCTAGCTGGCGTGCCGCCTGGCAGAAATATGTGTTCTCCGACGATCGGATCTCACCTGACGGACAAAAATGCCAGCGAGTTAGAAAGAATGTGTGCAAAGAGCCAAGTAAATCAAATGGGAAACAATTATCGATGCACCGATTACAACTTTCTAGGCCGATTCTGAATTTAGCGGATTCCAATTTCATTTTTTCTAACCACTTCTCACTCAGTCTTAGCCCTGCCGCGACACCACAAAGACGCTAATAAGCCATAATTACAGTTAATATTTTGCATCTGAAATGAAGGGAGATTATAAGTATTAGACTTCAGCTACTTGAGCTTAATTTAGACACCAAATTGATCACTTAAAGACAGGGGCTCAGCCCAAACCAAGGGGGACCAGGGGCATGCTCAAAATTTAGCCCCCCCCTCTCTCCACAAGCTAGCATGACGCCACTGGAATCCTCAGGTTTCCAAGTTTCATATGATAGCAATATATTCACTATAGCTCTAACACTGAACCGGCTACAGCCTCTGAAGGACAGTAAAGTCGGCCTAAAACATTCAGGGCTGGAGCCTGCTTAAATGTCCTATATCTCGCTCATTTTCAGGTTCAGTTTCAGCACACACAAATATTTATTTTCTAGCTTTCCTTTAATAGAACATGTGTTGAACAGATAATGGATCACTATAAAATAGAACTATATAAATGACTCCTGTTGTGGGACATTCACACACATCTAAAGTGCAATGTTAGAACCATTTCCTTCTTTTCACATCCAGTATCACACTAAAAAAATGTGATTTGGGTTTTTGGTGTCGTCCCTCCATGCCCTACTGTCTCCTTGCAGGTGTTGCATATTGCAAACTAGTTATCTTCTGCACACACGCTGAAGAATCTCCAAACAGCTGACATGTTGCAGGTTAACTCACCAGGTTCCCTAAATGTGGGAGAATAGCACCAACACTACTCACCGGCCGCTATATCGGTGCATCTCTAGAAACAATAAACGTGAACTAGTGAAAGGAAAGCGTACCTCCAACAATCTCTAGAGGGTCCAGTGTAATCTCTGGGGCAGCGTGGTCAGCTGTCCGCTGTACCGTGGCATTCAGTACTCTGTTCATTACAGTCACCTTAGTGTCGTAGAAGTTCAGACCTGTAACCGGCAGAGAAAGCAGGTGATCAAGTGTAAATGATGACATCTGATCAGAAATTTGTGTTTTAACAAGGCAGGTTTACAATGAAAGGTGCAAACACTGATACAGTCACACCGACTTGGCCCCATTACGCCCCCTTGACGTGTTACATCCCGTTTACCTTTGGCCTCACATAACAGCGCTGCAATGCTGTTCTGATAGGTGTGTGTCTGTCTCAGCTCCACCAGCGGCAGGAAGAAACTCTCCAGGGTGTTGTTGAGGGACTGCAGCAGAGCAAAACGCAAGCGCACGCTCTCCACAGGGCACGTCTGGAAACACACACAATATTAAAGATGACACAACAACTGAGCAAGTGTGACTTGCAGTATGACACATATATACATTTATGTGTTACACGTATGCATGTAACACCATGGATGACAGTGTGCGTTAGGGCTGTCAAAACTGGCTAAAAATGACATTCGAATTTCCTAAAAAAAAAAAACACACATAGGTTTGAATATATATGAATATCTTTTTGTTGCATTATGTCCATAAAAGGGCAAACCAATACAACGGGAGACATCGCTACTTGTATATTTATTTCAACATAGACATGCATTTTAAAAGATCGGCATACAAACACACTACAAAATAAACTAACAAAATAATGTTCTACGTTACATACAACTTTATGTTTAAACTTAATTTCATTTATTTATTTTTAGGTAATTTTTGTTGGGCATTTTAGGCCATTTATATAGGACGGCTGAAAACATGAAAGGGGAGAGAGAGGGCGAATGACAGGCAGCAAAGGGCCGCAAGGCGGAGTCGAATCTGCAGCCGCTGCTTCGAGGAGTAAACCTCTATATATGGGCACCTGCTCTACCAGTTGGGCTACCCAGGCGCCCTTTATGTTTAAACTTTATTTAAACATTGTAGACCTCTCTCCTTCTCGTGCAGGAGGCAGGACATGACATGGATTACACTGCGATCACGCATCCGGTTTGTGATTGGGTCATAACCAAACAAACCAAGTCTCTCGCCGGTCCCTGAAATTGTCCTGGCGATTTTGGGTGCCAGCTCTTACCGACAGAAGTTTCCAAATCGTGTCTTCTCTCCACTTAGGCACTTTCTTTGTGGCGTCTTCTATTTCACCCTTGTTGTTTGTTGTCCTTCGGTAGCCCCGTGACAGAACATCATCAACACCCTATTGCTCACTGTCTTCTCTTCTCAGCCCATAGGCTCAATCAGACAGGGAGCTGAACGTTTAGGCAGCAGAGGCACCCACCCCCACGTGAGAATGCACGAGGTGCTGGAACTGCTTTTCTTCCCCCGAAAATAAATGTTAATATTTGAACATCTGTTTTGTTTTTTTTTTCAATTCAAATTTATATTTGAAGCACTAAGATTTGTAACTAATTCTAGTTTTCGTACTCATCACTGTAGCTTGTATGAGAGTACATGGTTGGCCTTCCTTGCACAATCGCAGGTTGGAGCATTGGTTTATTTTTATTTTTAAGACCATAATGTGTAAATGTAAAATGGACTGTATTTATACAGCGCTTTTCTAGTCTTAACGACTACTCAAAGTGCTTTTACATAGTACAGGAACCATTCACTATTCACACACATTCACACACTGTGGCCGAGGCTGCCGTACAAGGTGCCACCTGCTCATCAGATAAACATTCACACACATTTACACTCTGATGGCGCAGCATCTTGCCCAAGGACACTTCAACATGGGACTGCAGTGCCGGGGATCGAACTACCAACTGGCAGGCGACCGCTCTACCACTGAGCCACAGCCGCCCAAGTAAACTGCCTCCTTACTTATGTTCTCTCCTGACTCCTTAAGTCACCACCAGGAAATGTAATCTTCCATCATATGCGAACTGTCTTCGGTGAAAGTGCCTTTAAAGTTTTTGCACCCTCATCCTGGCAGAATCCGCTTAAATTAGACTACTTACCAACAATGACACAGTTTAAAATAAGTATAAAGGACTATTTGAGTACTAAATGCATGTGTGCTGTTACTGAGCCCTGTTGGTGATTATGTTGAGATGATGTTAAATTGCCAACTGTCTTTTTTCTGTTTTATGTTGTCTGTTTTTCACGGTATATTTTAATATAGAACTACTATACTGCTGTCTTGGCCAGGACTGCCTTCAAAAAAGAGATTCTGAATCTCAACGGGATTATTTCCCGGTAAAATAAAGGCTAAATTTTTTTTTATATATTTGTTGACAGCCCTAGTGTGCATTGGATTCAAACAATATTATTGGAAGAGTAAGAAAGAGGGATTAAAATGTCTTTTCTACACGGACGGAAACAAACGACTCACTGAGCAGGCAGGCCACTCGGGGATCTGCAGTGTCTCCGGGGTCCAGGTACACTTCATGGGGGTGCAGTCGGGCGGGTGTGATGGCCAGGTGACGGCACAGCCTGTTGATGTACTGGACCAATGCCACGTCCATTTCCAAATTCCACTTCCTGCAGGCCTTCTGGGCGTGCCGAGTGTCTATACAGGTGCACCTAGTACAGAGGACAGCTGCTGTTAAACACACAGACCTCCCACAATGCTTAGTCACTCATATTTAAACAATGACAACTATCAAAATAAAGAGGCGTTTGGACGCGAGATACGCTCAACGTCTACACCATCTAGCACACGTGTCAAACTCAAGGCCCGCGGGCCAAATCCGGCCCCTCGCTAATTCTGATCCGGCCCGCATATCAATCTAGGTTCACAATATATTTTGGTCCACCTAGTTGTGCGCAAAACCAAAAACATGGGAAACTTGCAAATTTGCTGACTTTGAGACTCTGAAATTCCCACAGAATCAGAGTTTGTATATTTAGGCTGTGAAACACGGTGTTGTGAGTCAGCTGTGTGGTAGCCTTCTTAGAAAATGTAATCATTGTTTTGCTTGATTTCCTAAATTCTAGGATGGCTTTGGAACATTTTTGCTCACTTTTTTAGGGCTTTATGTGGACCAAACTGTAAGTGAGATGACTATATGAGACATGCAATAATTGAGTCAAAGATATTTTACTTTTTCAATGAAATAAAAGCATGTCAATAAACTATATTAGATAAATAATCATCAGTAATGTCTAAGTGGGGAAAAGGCAAATAATATAACAGCTAGAACAGTCTGATAAGTTCAGAAAAGTACATCACTTCACTGTAATGCAGCCTTTAAAACCAGGAAAAGACACGTATGTCATATCACGATATTACAATATCCAAAATCTAAGACACATTTTAACACTGGGAAAAGTGTACATTGTGCAACTGTATTCAGTCAGTCAGCAGACACTTATCATTACACAACAAGTAGACCTGATGAGGCAATCTGATTGGACAAGTAGACATTTAGCACGTGCTCAAATCAGCATGCCAGCAGATCAGGCCCATCACTAAAAATATTACTCCGCCATTTCAGTGTTCACAGTTGAATCAAAAACTGTTCTGAAACATTTGTATTCATGAAAATAAATCCTGAAACACTCTCCAACATACAGGTGCTGGTCATATAATTAGAATATCATCAAAAAGTTGATTTATTTCAGTAATTCCATTCAAAAAGTGAAACTTGTATATTATATTCATTCATTACACACAGACTGATATATTTCAGTGTTTATTTCTTTTAATTTTGATGATTATAACTGACAACTAATGAAAACCCCAAATTCAGTATCTCAGAAAATTAGAATATTGTGAAAAGGTTCAATATTGAAGACACCTGGTGCCACACTCTAATCAGCTAATTAACTCAAAACACCTGCAAAGGCCTTTAAATGGTCTCTCAGTCTAGTTCTGTAGGCTACACAATCATGGGGAAGACTGCTGACTTGACAGCTGTCCAAAAGACGACCATTGACACCTTGCACAAGGAGGGCAAGACACAAAGGTCATTGCTAAAGAGGCTGGCTGCTCACAGAGCTCTGTGTCCAAGCACATTAATAGAGAGGCGAAGGGAAGGAAAAGATGTGGTAGAAAAAGGTGTACAAGCAATAGGGATAACCGCACCCTGGAGAGGATTGTGAAACTAAACCCATTCAAAAATGTGGGGGAGATTCACAAAGAGTGGACTGCAGCTGGAGTCAGTGCTTCAAGAAGCACCACGCACAGACGGATGCAAGACATGGGTTTCAGCTGTCGCGTTCCTTGTGTCAAGCCACTCTTGAACAAGACACAGCGTCAGAAGCGTCTCGCCTGGGCTAAAGACAAAAAGGACTGGACTGCTGCTGAGTGGTCCAAAGTTATGTTCTCTGATGAAAGTAAATGTTGCATTTCCTTTGGAAATCAAGGTCCCAGAGTCTGGAGGAAGAGAGGCGAGGCACAGAATCCACGTTGCTTGAAGTCCAGTGTAAAGTTTCCACAGTCAGTGATGGTTTGGGGTGCCATGTCATCTGCTGGTGTTGGTCCACTGTGTTTTCTGAGGTCCAAGGTCAACGCAGCCGTCTACCAGGAAGTTTTAGAGCACTTCATGCTTCCTGCTGCTGACCAACTTTATGGAGATGCAGATTTCATTTTCCAACAGGACTTGGCACCTGCACACAGTGCCAAAGCTACCAGTACCTGGTTTAAGGACCATGGTATCCCTGTTCTTAATTGGCCAGCAAACTCTCCTGACCTTAACCCTATAGAAAATCTATGGGGTATTGTGAAGAGGATGATGCGATCTGCCAGACCCAACAATGCAGAAGAGCTGAAGGCCGCAATCAGAGCAACCTGGGCTCTCATACCACCTGAGCAGTGCCACAGACTGATCGACTCCATGCCACGCCGCATTGCTGCAGTAATTCAGGCAAAAGGAGCCCCAACTAAGTATTGAGTGCTGTACATGCTCATACTTTTCATGTTAATACTTTTCAGTTGGCCAATATTTCTAAAAATCCTTTTTTTGTATTGGTCTTAGGCAATATTCTAATTTTCTGAGATACTGAATTTGGGGTTTTCATTAGTTGTCAGTTATAATCGTCAAAATTAAAAGAAATAAACACTGAAATATGTCAGTCTGTGTGTTATGAATGAATATAATATACAAGTTTCACTTTTTGAATGGAATTACTGAAATAAATCAACTTTTTGATGATATTCTAATTATATGACCAGCACCTGTATTTATATAAAGTGACTCAATGGATTAAACAACTCTTTGTTACAACGCTGTACTGGAAATGTTTGGATCACATCAGCTGCTATTGTAATGGTAAAAGTAGCTGCTAAATGTGAAGTCCGCCAACGTACACGAGAGAAATCTGTAGATTAAAAAAAAGTTACAACCCGATTGAGCTAGCACGCAGTTTAGTGTTTACATGTGTGGCATTTATTCTTTACAAAGCTAGCATTAGCTTAATTTAGCTGGCTGGCTGAACAGGAAGGGACCAGAAATGGTCTCTGCTGCTTCCCCCCCCATTTTAAGAGCAAATTTGCACACAACAACAATAATAATAATAATAAAAATAATAATATATACTTTATGAATAGCCCATAAAAAGGCCCCCTGAGCAGTTGGGGGTTCGGTACCTCGCTCAAGAGCACCTTGGCAGTGCCCAGGAGGTGAACTGGCACCTCTCTAGCTACCAGTCCACCACCATACTTTGGTCCGTATAGGGACTTGAACCAGCAACCCTCAACTACCTACAGACTGAGCTACTGCCACCCTATGTGTATATGAAGTAGGGCTGGGCGATATGGACCAAAAGTCATATCCCGATATATTTTGGCTGAATATCGAGAGAGCAAATGTTCAGTCAAAGTCAAAGCCAAATATGACATGTCACATGTAGTTTCATAGAAACCGGCTATTTCAGTGAACAGTTGCAAAATCAAATGAATAAATAATAAACAGGTTTCTTCACCTGGTTCAATGCTCAGCTGTTCAAATAACAATAAAATGTAAACATAAATACTGTATAACAACAGGAGTACCTTTTTTTAAATCAAAGCTCCATAAAAGGTTTGTTTTAGTTTTTTCCAACATTTTAAATTGTTAAATTTTTCTTTTACACATTTTCAGCGCTTATTTCTACGTCCCATATTTTCTGATATAGGGCTGGGCGATATAGAGAAAATCAGATATCATGATATTCTTGACCAAATACCTCGATATCGATATTGCGGCGATATATTCTAGAGTTGACAGTTGGTGCTCTCGCAAAATATCTTCACACTTAGATTTTAGATAAATAATCATTAATAACAGAACAGCTAGAACAGTACAATAGTACAATATTGATATATCGCCCAGCCCTAATATGAATACAGTTTGATTATAACTTTTAGTTCGTTGGTAACCGTTGTTGTATAATCACAATATAACGTACACTGGAGGGTGTGATTGGTGGATTGCTGCGTTTTTCTATTTGCAAGTACAGGAAAAAGGCTAAATGTCATGTTACGTTACACTAAGATGACTGGTGTGAAAATGAAGAAGGACGTCAACAACATGTTCTGTTGCCAGACAGCCGGTGAATGTGAGCGTATTCGAGTTACAGCCGTCTGAGTGCTGCTCATGACTTTCCCCCGGGACTCACCTTTCCAAGTGGAGGTCGTAACCACACGCCAGAATCGCCCTCCAGACACTTCGGATGTCCTGCTTGGCACGGTCAACGGCAAATTTATGGAAGCCTTCCAGTGTCAGGTACTTCTCCTCTGGGACTAAATAAGACAGAGTGGTACAGTATGTGAGGCAGCTGGGTTTCACAACACGACTCACATTTACTCATTAGGTAGTAGAGCGTCACGTTGCATGTGACCAGAGTGTAATTCTGTCTGACCATCAGTAAAAACATACCAAGATACATTTCATTTACAGTTACATAAAACAAAAGCACAAGATCTGTTCTGTCACTGGATTGATCAGTTTATTGACCAATTGTTTTATTATGAAAAGCAGATTTTTCACCTGGACACCATTTTCCCATCTTTTTGTGTCTAAGTGACTGATGGTAACAACAATCTTTAAAACTGGTCCAGTATTAAGTAAGACAGCTGCAGCTGGCGACAGCAAAACAAGCTGCAATGTACATTAATGGACAATTGTGCACAGTCAGGCACAAGGATCCCTACATAGATAGACCTTTTAGTTAAAGAGGAAGATCATTTTAGTTTAACGTTAAACTGCCCGGAAATCACCATCACCAAACTCCACCAGACTCCATGTAAATAATCAGGACTTTTATCATCATAAAACACACTTCATTCAAAGTAGACAGAAGCAAAATAAAACTATTAAAAGCCGTCTTGATTCATCTTTCCACTGTTCCAACAATCACAACTCTGGTTTGGTGGAAATAAACCCTTAATTCACCCATTTACATGTGGAGTTATGCTGGCTCTATACACGCTAAAAGCCCTGATTATTTACATGGAGTCTGGTGGAAATATGCTGGCTCTATACACGCTAAAAGTCCTGATTATTTACATGGAGTCTGGTGAAGATATGCTGGCTCTATACACGCTAAAAGTCCTGATTATTTACATGGAGTCTGGTGGAGATATGCTGGCTCTATACACGCTAAAAGTCCTGATTATTTACATGGAGTCTGGTGGAGATATGCTGGCTCTATACAAGCTAAAAGTCCTGATTATTTACATGGAGTCTGGTGGAGATATGCTGGCTCTATACACGCTAAAAGTCCTGATTATTTACATGGAGTCTGGTGGAAATATGCTGGCTCTATACACGCTAAAAGTCCTGATTATTTACATGGAGTCTAGTGGAGATATGCTGGCTCTATACACGCTAAAAGTCCTGATTATTTACATGGAGTCTGGTGGAGATATGCTGGCTCTATACACGCTAAAAGTCCTGATTATTTACATGGAGTCTGGTGGAGATATGCTGGCTCTATACACGCTAAAAAGTCCTGATTATTTACATGGAGTCTGGTGGAGATATGCTGGCTCTATACACGCTAAAAGTCCTGATTATTTACATGGAGTCTGGTGGAGATATGCTGGCTCTATACACGCTAAAAGTCCTGATTATTTACATGGAGTCTGGTGGAAATATGCTGGCTCTATACACGATAAAAGTCCTGATTATTTACATGGAGTCTGGTGGAGTTTGGTGATGGTGATTTCGGGGCTGTTTCATGTTACACTAAAAGGATCTTACTCTTTAACAAAAAGGTCTGTCTCTGTAGGGATCCTTTCCATAATGTTGTCAGATACATGAAGTTACCCTTTACGTTTGTGTCTTTGTGGCGTCTTCTACTTCACAATTGTTGTTAGCAAAGAAAGGGGAGTAGAGCTCTGCACACATCTAATCATCATTCATCGTATCATTCTCAACAAAACTTCCATCAACTAATGTATTCAGTGATATCTGTGTCATTACTGCCAACCTTCAGCTTTCTTAGCAGGAGATTTTTCCACATCTTTCTCATCAGGTCTGGATTTCTCAGGAGATTTTGGCTTCAGGACTGTCTTCTTCTCACTCAGAGCAGTCCTGGCAGAAGAGAGACACCAGCTAATTACATTTTATTACCATGTCAAAGTGTAAATATAGCGTTATTATGGAACCCACTGCAGTTCTAGGCAAGACCCGCCCTCCACATCAATTGGCCAGGCGTTCATGCTCGCGCGAGATAACGGCACCCGATTTGTTCAGGTCTTATCCCCTGATCAATGGGCTATCCTAACATTAACGACTCAAGATCAATGCCTAACCCTAACCAATCGGGCTGCTTTGTAAGGCGGTGTTGCCTAGAACTGCAATGAGGTCCATAAAAACTTGTAAATGTACCTAAACATGCTTGAAAACGACTGACTCACCTGACACTGTTGAGCACAGACTTTTCCTTGGTGGGAGGTTTGGTGATGGGCCTCTTGGTGCTCACTACCTTGCCTTGGTGCTGTTCCTTTCCCGCTTTGCTGTATTTGTTCTTATTGGGCTTGGGAGTGCCGTACTTTCTTAGAATCTGACACAATTAAAAACATGTTGACACACATGAATATACATACTAGAGATGCACCGATTACAACTTTCTAGGCCAATTCCGATTTTCATTGAGTTAGGCCGGCACCGATACCGATTTTAGCCGATTCGGATTTCATTTTTTCTAACCACTTTACAGCACACGCAAATATTTATTTTTCTATCTTTTCTTTAATAGAACAATGGAACATGCAAAGAACAGAAACATTTTTTAACAGATAATGGATCACTATGAAATAGAACTACATATAGATGACTCCTGGTGTGGGACACTCACACACATTTAAAGAGCAATGTTAGAACCATTTCTTTCTTTTCACATCCAATATCACACTAAAATAATGTGATTTGGGTTTTTGGTGTCGTCCCTCCACGCCCTACTGTCTCCTTGCAGGTGTTGCATATTGTAAACTTGTTATCTTCTGCACACACGCTGAAGAATGTCCAAACAGCTGACATGTTGCAGGTTAATTCACGAGGTTCCCTACATGTGGCGAGAATAGCGCCGACAAACGCTTCACACCGCGAGCGGGTACGCTCGCCACACACGGCGGAGAAGTTGAGAGAAAGGAAAAAGACAGCGTGCTGTGGCGTCAGTGTGTGCGTGCGTCCTTGAGAACTGTAACTCGTAGAACTTATGTTGTCAGTTAATTGTAGCGTTGACCGAAATGAAATTGGCATATGTCAGACTGACCTGCCGGTGCACGTGGAACACGTCATCGGCCTGTCTATCGGTGCATCTCTAATACATACTGTATAGACCAAATCACTTTGCCGTTGAGCTAACAGAACAAAATCCCTTTCTGTAAACAAATGGTGAAATCTGAACTTTTCTGTTGTCATTTTCAGCCATAACTATAAAGTTTAAAGATATCTAGTTAAACACGGAGGTCCCACCTATCTGTGGTCTCTGCTGTGTTTATTTTCTGTCCGTGTTGCTTTGCGAGCGTCTTTGATGAACCAAATCTAGCGTTAGGAACAGCAACATGTCACCGCTGGTCAGACTGACTGCTAGTTTGGGTGGGGTCATTGTCTTTAGTCTGTGGCCCAACAGGTACATTAGCTCTCCAAGCTAACGTTAGTCAAAGTGTTGACATAGGAAAGCATCAAAAATGCATTTTAGATGAAGGAGATGAAAGTATATCCATATTTTCCTCTTCCTCGTTTGCTCAGCGCTGTTAAACTGTATGTACGGGACGCAGGAGGCTTCTACTCATAAGTTACTGGAAACCAACGTTGTATAAAGTGTTGACCTCAGGGAAAGGTGGGAGAGAGTTTCAAGACCTAACACTGGAAAATTGACTGCACAAAAGGATCACTGGATGATATTATGTACCTGAGTAAGCTGGTCCTCAAGCACTTTCTTTGGATGCCTAACGTTGGTGAAGAAAGTATGCAGCAGGTTGCCAGGTGTCTGAGCGTTGATCTGCTCCTTGCTGAGGTAAATGTCCGACACTTTAACTGGCTTTGCCGGTGTGAGGCTGAGCATCTGCTCCGAGTTTACACAGCTCTTAAAGATATCTGTGAGAACATCTCGGGCTCCAGGTACAAGTTTGTCACCTTGAAACATGGAGATGGAACATGTGAGATTTGGCAGAGCTATTTTCAGTGTTCAAAAGCAAGAAAATATATAAATCAACACCAACCTCTGACTGACTTGTCCAGAAAGTAATCTTCAAGAGCGGAGCTTCCCTGCGTGTCGAACAGGCTTTGGTTAACACTGGAGGCTGTGAGGATCTCCTCATTGGTCAACTCCATTAGATCCTCTTCTCCGTCCAGACTGGACAAGCCAATCAGGTCACTGCTGTTGAAAAGACTGGCACGGATCTTTTCCACTTTGGCCCGAGAACGAACCTATGATTGACGAAAGAAAGACAAGCGTATTTCAACAGGACAAAATTAAACAGCATAGATCTATTATATTATTATAGATCTATTATAGAGCAGTCCCTCCAGAAAAACGTGATTATGCGATCGCATAATTCAACGCATAATCAGCCAAAGTCCGCATATTTATGCAGGTGATCGCATTTTTTCAAATACATCGCTCTTTCGCCGCATAAATTGCCGATTTCCGCGCAATATATGCGGGGCTTGCATGATTTCATAATCCCCGCATTTTCGTTGCAAAAAAGTCCCATAATATATCTTAGCATAAAGTTGAAAAATGTTGCGTTTACTTCACACAAGAACAGCCATTTTCCCGTTGCCATGGGAATGTTATGAAGTGAAGTAATTAGGCGACGTGAACATCATTGAAAAGCAGGGTGTTGGGGGAATCACTTTTGTCTTTTTCATCAAACTGCAGTTTTTGCAAGTTCCCGCAATTTCATCGCATAAAATTGAATAAATATCCCGCATATTCCATCAGCATTTTTTAAGAAAAGGTGCCGCATAATCAAGGATTTTTGCCCCGCAACAATCACAAAAAAACGCATTTTGGAAGGACTGATAGAGACAGAGCGCATTTAAGTCCTGCCCCCACCAGAGGGGAAAACAACTCTCCTCTTTCCACTGACTTTAAAATGCATTAAGTTCTCCTCCTTGTCAATTCTATCTACTAGGAAACAGAGAAATGCCTAAAAGCTGCTGTGTGGTGGGATGCACTAGCAACAGGGTAAAGAACCAGGACTTAAGTTAGAGCTGGGCGATTTTTCCCCCCTCTTCCATTTAAAACAAAATAACTGCAAACTGTAAATATATTTTAAAAATATATATTTATTGTATTTAATTAAAGTGCATCAACATAAACAAAATTGCAAAGGCAAACCCTTTCTCTAACTGAAAAGTCACTGTGCAGTGTGCAACAAAGATTGTTAAACATCCAAATTATTTATAATGTATTTGGATTGCAAAAAAAAATCTAAAAAAATCGATTTTTTGAAAATATGAATCGATTTGACCTACCAACTCGATTTTTAAATCAAATAGATTTTTTTCCCAGCCCTAACTTAAGTTAAGATTTTGAACGAGGAATCAGCAGGGATGACGCGATGCGCTCTGTCTCTACGGTGCTCCTAATCAACCCACCTCAATGACAGCATAGCCCTTGATGGGCCTGGCCACGACTGCATTGCTCTCCAGCGAGGTGACCGTGTGCATGGAGCCTCCATCTGACGCCGACGGTGTTTCTGCGCTGTCGAGAGGCTCGCCTAAGCTGCCGAGACTCCCCAGGCTTCCTGTGCTACACAAGGAGGTGTCTAGACTCTCCTGACTAGAAACAGTCTGAGGGTCCTGGGGGCCCTGCTGAGGGTACGTAACGGCCGAAGCTGCAGCAGCAGCTGCGGCGTTGGTGAGAGGGGGAACAGCTGACAGCTCCTGGTCAACGGAGAGCTCGCTGGCAGTGCGGGACACTCCCTGAGAGGAGCTGCAGATCGAAGTCTGGCTGGTAGAAGCCGAAGCGCTCACGCTCATAGCCGGAGTCACGCTGCTGGAGCTGTCGGGACTCTCGGGACCTCCGCTGTTGGGGAACGGGCGCTCCGGTTCAGGGCCCGCTTTGCCATCCTGAGGGCTAGAAACTTTGGGCTTCTTAGGGTCCTCTTCCTGCAGCGGGATGAAGACCTCGTCTTTGAAGAGCCCTCCGTGTGCGTTGCAGGCCCTGCGGATAGCGTTTCGGACCACGGCCTCCTCCAGGTGCGTGGGGATACCCGAGAGCACCAGCAGGCGGCTGTGGGCCGTGGGGCCCACGAGCGCCTGGCAGGCGTCCGTCACCGCGTCGCTGGTCACGCTCAAGCCCTGCGGGTCCTTGTTGGTGAGATGTCGGAGTATCATGAGGAGCGTGAGGCCGCGGTGGAACCACAGCATGTCCTCGGGTTTACTCGCCGCCATGTTCAGCAGGGCGCTGTCGCTCTCCGAGAGGCGCGCGCCTCCGCTTCCCCGCTTCCCGGAGACCACTGCTGCTGCCACCGCGGCGGCAGCGGCTCTCTCGCGCTTCATCTTGACCTTCTTGCGCTTGGACAGCAGGCTGGGGCTCTGCGGAGTCTGGCCCGGGGAGGAGGATGAAGACGAGGAAGAGTCGCTGAGGTTCGGGGCACTGGTGGAGGACAGGGCGCCCACCGAAGAGCCGCCCACGTTGAGAGGAAGAGTCACCTCTGCCACGGCGAGACACACCTCCATCAGAGCGTGGAAGTAGGTGGAGAAGCGGCTCTGATCCGTCCCCAGAGCCAAGGCCACGCCTCCAGACGATGACCCGCCTGATCCCGCCCCTCCAGCCGTCCACCCCTGAGTCTCGCGGTCGTAGAGCTTGCGGAGCTCCGTCTGCAGGGCCATGAGCACGGCGAGGCACGGGTTGAGCAGCAGAGCGATGGAGCTGGAGAGGCCAGCGGGGCTCTTGCGCTGCTCCAGGTGGTGGATCTTTCGCAGAAGCTCAGCCAGCAAGTGGAAGATGAGTTCTTTTATGGAGGGAGCCAGATCAGTAGTCCAAAGCAAACCACCTACAACAATAAGAACAATGACGTAACAAACATTGAAAGTTGTTGAAAATCTACATTTATGTTTTTGGTAAGATTTATCCGGCAAGCTTTCAAAGTTCTTCTATAATTTATGGAGCTAGTAGTGAAGAATAATTAATGATGAATACGCGGGTTTAAGTATAAGTATTTTCGGTATAGAGTTCTTTTCGAGTGGAGGGCAGTTTTGAAAAATCAAGCAAAGACTCAAAATACGACATCGAAAGAGGTGATCTATAACATATGTCTATGTTCTTACTTCTGTGTTTTGGAAGAAAATACATCAAAATAGTTGGCGGTTAATTTAATAGTTGACGACTAATCGATTCATCTCTGCAGCTCAAAGTTTAAGTTTATTTCAGTTATATAGCACTTTAAAAGCAAACAAGTTTGCAGCAAAGTGCTTCCCAGAGAAAAATACAAACATATTTAAGTAGAAACAAGTTGAGACACAAATTGAAACCCATGAAATCAGAAAAACAGAAGAAAATTATAATGAATACATAAATAAATAAAAAGCCAACAAACGACTAAAACTACTTTTGAACGTACAAAACTTCCAGAGACTATATTGCAGCAGCTAGTCCAGTGTGCGGAGGTCTGGCAATGGGAGACTACAAACGATTACATATTAAATGAGGCCTATTAAAGTGTTGTTGTAAGTGTGGGTTAACCTACCCAGGAGTTCCACCACCTGCAGCAGCACAGACGAGGGCACCGTGTCCAGCTCGTCCTCCGATCGCTCGCCGCTCTCTCCCAGCTTCCACGTCAGCAGCTGTTCAGCGAACGCCATGGCCAGAGGAAACTCCAACGGCAAGGAGTGCAGCACCAGCACAGCACCGGGAGGGGGTGACACCCCTGAAAACAACACAATGGGATATTTAATTACATTGCATCCTGTAACACAGGCGTGTCTTGACTAAAAGACTCTGACACACCAACCCGACAGCCGACCGTCAGGATTTAAGGTCGGACTGATCAGTCTCCCCGAGTTGGTCAAAAAAGTGCCTCGACTTGAGCGTACGTTCTGCGCCCTCTGATCTCGCCAGACTGTCCGACGGACGATTATCGGGTTGGTGTGTCAGCGCCTTAAGGGCCACACCGGAAAATAAGAATCACATCCAGGTGCCAGACATGTTTAGTTTTATCACATGCTTTTAATCATCGAAAAAGTCAAATACAGTACAGGCCAAAAGTTTGGACACACCTTCTCATTCAATGTGTTTCCTTTTTATTTTCATGACTATTTACATTGTAGATTCTCACTGAAGGCATCAAAACTATGAATGAACACATATGGAATTATGTACTTAACAAAAAAGTGTGAAATAACTGAAAACATGTCTTATATTTTAGATTCTTCAAAGTAGACACCCTTTGCTTTTTTGATAGCGCTGCAAACCCTTGGTGTTCTCTCAATGAGCTTCATGAGGTAGTCACCTGAAATGGTTTTACCTTCACAGGTGTGCTTTGTCAGGGTTCATTAGTGGAATTATTTCCCTTATTAATAAAAAAGCAAAGGGTGGCTACTTTGAAGAATCTAAAATATAAGACATGTTTTCAGTTATTTCACACTTTTTTGTTAAGTACATAATTCCATATGTGTTCATTCATAGTTTTGATGCCTTCAGTGAGAATCTACAATGTAAATAGTCATGAAAATAAAAAGGAAGCGCATTGAATGAGAAGGTGTGTCCAAACTTTTGGCCTGTAAATAAAAGTTAGAGCTGGGCGATTTTTGTATAAAGCCCCAAAAAAGTAACTTAGCCATAAAAAAAAAAGCGAGGTCGAAAAAGGCGGTAAAAAACGTGGCAAAAACGTTGAAAAAAAAATGCCATAGGCAACAGCAAAACTGACAAGAACTTCAGAAAAAGCGACAAAACATTGAAAAAGCTACAAAAACTAGGCGGGACAAAATTTATTGCGAAACTAAATATCTGTGCGGCCGCATCAAAATCTGCGAGCGGCCCGATTTGGCCCGCGGGCCTCGAGTTTGACACACGTGCTCTAACAGATTCTTTACAAACAGTTAGGGATGTAACGATACGCTCATGGATTTTTTTTTAACGGAATGAGCTGCAGACAAATGATGAAAAAAATATTTATTTATTTAGGAAGAGATGTGTCCTCTTATAAAAAAAATCTGACAGAAATTGTATTTTCAAATCATAAAATAAATTGTAATTTGATTTTTAAAACAAATCCTACATCAAAATAACTAAATAAATAGAAAGAAATATCTTCAAATAAATACACAAAGAAGACGTAGTGACGTCTGCTACATCCTTTATCAGTCGGGCTCTAGTCTGAAGTCAAACAAGTGAAATCTTAAGTAGATTACATCCTAGGACGTTTAAAAATTGCATTATCATTCTTTTGTTTTTATCTCAACCGGTTGTTAATCTATACACATTTATCAAACACGACCATTTTTAACCGATTTATGATGCATCGATACTAGGGGTGTAACGGTACGCAAAAATCACGGTTCGTTACGTACCTCGGTTTTAAAGTCACGGTTCGGTTCATTTTCGGTACAGTCAGGGAATGAAATGCAAACATTAAACTGCAGGTTGTTTATTACTTATAAACTTTTTTTTTAACAATTTGTTTACACTTTTTTAAACACTTTTTAATAAAACATAATAAATAAAATATATATAAAATAAAAAAAGAATAAAATAAAATACTTGGACAACAGCAGTTTTAGCCTGTTCATAAAAGGCGGGTAAAACTTCACCTTCATCATGTGCTTAAAACCAGTGTTCTCATGGTCGTAGATCAGCTGCTATAAAAACACCAATGGCTTTTGTTACTGCGTTGGCCCGATCGGAATTACCAGCAAAAGGTCTGTTTAAATGCCAACGGGAGCTGCGTTTGAATTACGGTCGTTTTTTTCCTTGCAGTAGTGATGTTCACACTCGCGTGATGCCTTTTCGAGTGCGTTAACAAGTTTGAAGTGTTGCCAGAAACATACCCCATCATTACTGAGCATTGTCGGCACACTAGTTTCGTCTCATCGACTAGTCTCTGTCCGTTGACGTATTTCACTGGGAAACCCAAGTGTTCCCAAACAGGAGACCTTAATGATATGGCTGGCTCTTCAAGTTCCGGCTTGTCCATACGGTCTATGGGCTTGTCTGCATTGGCCATGACGCTAGCTAGCGAGAGGCTGGGCTAAAACGTGCCGTTTACAGTACAGGCCAAAAGTTTGGACACCTTCTCATTCAATGTGTTTCTTTATTTTCATGACTATTTACATTGTAGATTCTCACTGAAGGCATCAAAACTATGAATGAACACATATGGAATTATGTACTTAACAAAAAAGTGTGAAATAACTGAAAACATGTCTTATATTTTAGATTCTTCAAAGTAGCCACCCTTTGTTTTTTTTGATAACTCTGCAAACCCTTGGTGTTCTCTCAATGAGCTTCATGAGGTAGTCACCTGAAATGGTTTTACCTTCACAGGTGTGCCTTGTCAGGGTTAATTAGTGGAATTATTTCCCTTATTAATAAAAAAGCAAAGGGTGGCTACTTTGAAGAATCTAAAATATAAGACATGTTTTCAGTTATTTCACACTTTTTTGTTAAGTACATAATTCCATATGTGTTCATTCATAGTTTTGATGCCTTCAGTGAGAATCTACAATGTAAATAGTCATGAAAATAAAAAGGAAACGCATTGAATGAGAAGGTGTGTCCAAACTTTTGGCCTGTACTGTATGTTGTTGTACAGCACGCGGTGTGTGATTTTTATTTTTTCCCCCAAACCACTTCAGCGGAATTCGCGCCCTGCAGTCGATTTCATTGGTTTAGGTTACAGTGACGGTTTAGGTTTTAGGTTTAGAGATCAGTGTTTAAGTGTAGGCAATCTGTACAGTGATTGACATATTGACATGACCAATGAAAACTTTAGAATCAGCTGCAGGACGGGATTTGCGCTGAACGAGGAGACTTCCGCCACTTAATATGTTCGCATGGACACACGATGTTTCGCACACAAAAGATAGCATTTGGCCATTCGGCGCACATGTGCACCGTACCAAAAGCCCTGTACCGAAACGGTCCGGTACGAATACAAGAACCGTTACACCCCTAATCGTTACATCCCTAAAGTTGAAGCCGCCTGTATGAATTCATCCAACTTAATATTAGTCAAAATAATACATAATTACTGCCTTTTTAACTCAAGAAAACTAAATGATGTTTATTTACCATGAATTCCAAAAATAAGTGTAAAACTAGAGGTAATAAGTTGGTCTAAGTGGTGTTTATACAGTACATGGTAGTGAAAGGAAGCGTTAAACGTCAAAAAATGCCCCAACAACATTGAAAAAAGCAGCAAAACGTCAGAAAAGTGTTGCTCTTCAGTTTTGACCCAGGAGGACGACAGAGCATGGTTGGATGGAAGACAATCACGAGGGTTAAGGAGTTGGATACTCACCCAGTTTGATGTGCACCTTATCAGTGGGGATGATAACCGAGGGGTATTGGTTGGTGGTGGGAGGGGGAGTAAGGCCTGTGTTGGTAGGTGAGGCGTCCAGTGGATAGCACACAGCCTCCATCAGATTCAGCTGGCCGTTTCTACGCACTTTGTGACCCAGGCCGTACACCATGACTCGAGCCCAGGGGGCCTTGTAAAGGCTGGAGCTAATGGAGCGGAAAATACGGGAGAGAATTTCAATAATTTAACGGGAAACGAATGGGAAGCAATCTGAGTTCATCACAAATTGCTGAAGTTGAACACTTAGGAGGAACTCACTCTTTGCGGCAGCCCAGCTGGCTCTCCTTGCAGGAGACGATCACAAATGCAGCGCCGGGAAAGCTGACATCCATGCTGACCTTTGACTCCGTCACAGGAAACTCTTCCGATGTAAACTGGTCGGGTGCATTCTGTCAAAGGGAACAGAAATATAAGAGATGCTGTGTGAGCATTAGGGCTGAGTATCGCCAATCATTCCCAATTCCATTACAGTTTTGATTCAATGTCACTTAGGTTAGGAAACTGGGGCAGTGGTGGCCTAAAGGTTAGAGAAGAGAGCTTGTTGTTGCCAGGTTGTTGGGTCAATCCCCAGACCGACAGGATAAAATCTGGGTGGGGAAAGTGAAAGAGCAGCGCTTGTCCCTCCCTCATTACCACCACTGAGGTGCCCTTGAGCAAGACCCTTAACCCCAACCGCTCCAGTGGAGCTGCTCAGTGGCCAGCAGATCAGACTGTGGTTGTACCAGGCAGCTTCCAGGTATGAATGTGCAACTGTGTGAATGTGACCAGGTCATCGGTGGAAATAAGAAGTTGTTCTCAATCAACTTACCTGGATATATAAAGGTTGAAAATAAAAATAAAAAAGGGAAATTAAAGTTACAATAACAATTGAAATTTGATATAAAAGAGATTCTTGGAAAACTTGCTGTAAATTGTACAAAAACCTCAAATATTTTTTATAATGCACCAAGGTAATGTAAAGTTTTAAAGTATTGACTGCCAAAATGTTTGTTTAAAGTACTTTTTACTTAACAGCACTAACATTATATTAACTTATTTAACATATTAAAAGACCTATTTCAGGATTTTTTCTTGTTAATCATCAGATGACAAAAACAAAGATCGATTTTAATGGGAGAATCGATTATTTGAACTCTGTGTTCAAATAATTAATTCTCCCATTAAAATTGTTTATTAAAGGAAGCCCTGACTGGCTGACCTGCAGGAAGCAGCAGATCTGCTTTGTGAGCTCCAGCAGGCTTTCCTCTCCTTGATGCAAGGCACGGGTGATGGCCACGGTGAGCCACTCCTGGATGGGCTGAGCGTTGCCCTGGTAGAACAGTTCTGAGGGGGAGCAGCTTTGGCCCTGGAGGTTGTGTAGCATCGACTGGGCCAGAAGGATAGAGCTGGAACTAATAGTCCCATCTGCAGGAAGAACAACGTCACAGCAATCAGCACAGAGACACACACGACCATTAACATCACACTGAGTACATTTACATGCACACCATTGTTCTGAATATGACAATATTCTGAATTTGATCCAGGTCATGTACACGGCATATTCTGTTTGGGTATTCAGAATAAGGCCCTTTTCTGAATATAGCATTTTCAGATTAAGACGTGTGTGATATGTCGGTATTATTCAGGTTTTAGAAGCATTCTTTGGACATGTATACAGCGCATTCAGAACCTGCGTCTCAATCACTGGTTTTACTAGACTGGGTAAACTCAGCCCAATCTGCCGGTGATTTGATTTCTCCCTTCAGCTCAGGCTGGAAACCTGTACGTTTATCTATCCTGCTTCCGTTACAAATCTGCGGGAACCAATCACAAACTGGCTTATCCACCTGGCGCGCTATTGGCGGGTTTAACACCATGACGATAGAGAAGCAACGGCAAGCTAGTCTGGCTATCACCAGACCAAGCTCAATGCTACAAACCAACCAGTTTGTTGAAGAGTTTCCTGCCTGGAGTTTTTGCGTCGCTCTACAAAGTACATCAACAGGATCGTTGCTCTGATTGGTTGAAGGACTGTCCAATTGCGTATACAGAGTCATTTGAACTATGCCCGTTGATCACGCCTCTTGTGCAGTAGAAAATACATAGATCAGACTCCCCACACTAATGTACAATCTTAAAAGATTGAGCTTGGTCTGCCAATAGCCAGACTGTTTTTACTGCAGTTTGTGACAGTTTACGGCGAGAGGTCGTTGCTAAGGTTACTGCACATAAACTAACCAGCCAGCAGTTTGCAGCGCAGAGATCCCCGGCCGGAAAAAAAGAAGGAGAAACACAGCTACTTTTAAACATTACCAAAGACCTATTTTACACAGCTGCATGTAAACGGTAATATTAGTGGAATATTCACTTTCATTAACAGCTTATTGTCTTTTTCAGAATAAGTGCAAATGGAGTCACTGAGCAATCCAGTTGTTCATGAGAAAGATTAATACTCACCAGGGAGGGGTGGAGCCAGCAGCTGATTGGACAGCAGCTGCAGGTGCTCTAGGGTGATGTCACGGATAGCAGGTATGTGGAAGAGGCGAGTGAAGGTGTGGGGACTCTTCGGGGCAAAGATGTTGAGCAGGGCCATACGACAGTATAACCGAGCCAGCGCACTCTCGCAGCGAAGCAGTTCCCTTAAAGCAAAGCAGGTAAAAACAGATTTCATACATTTGGAGCGCTGGTGCAGAATGCATTTACATTATGCTTATCCCTGTTAGTTTTACACGCTACCTGTGAATCTGAATGTTGCTGCTGTCGAGTGAGACTAAGCCGTTAGCCGCAGTCCGTCGAGATCCAGCAGGCGGACGCTCCAGCATCTCAATAGGATACCAATACCTCACCAGCACCCCCTCACTGCGCAGGTAAGTCTCCACCTGCACCAGCTCATTCACCTGCACAAGTTCAAGTTAACAAAAAGGCACGTATAGAATATTTGAGTTTTTATGTGGAGAAAATGGATCAGCACTCCAGGAGCACTGTAGCCCTTAACTTTTAAGATTTTAGTGGCACAGGCAGAACAATTAGGGGTGCACACTTTAAAAAGGTCCAATGTGTGGGAATTTCTCCCATCTAGCGCTGAGATCATATATCGTAATAAACTCTCTCGCGCCACGCAGTTCAAAGTAGGTATTACAGCGACGGTAGACTTCACGCTTCAAAAAGCCGCTCTCTTGCTCTTTTTTAATCTTCTTTTTCTTTTTCTGGGAGAAGAAGAAGAAGACTACCGTTCCTGAAATTTGGATTTTGAATACGTGTGGTCCTCCATGTTTACTTCTTCAAACTTGCCACCGGGGGCTGGGAAGCTACGATATCCGTTAGCAGCATTAGCAGCTCCTGTGAGTTTATCATGGGACAGAGAAAACGCGAAAGGCGGAGCAGTTTGTCCTGTATGTCCCTTACCAGCTAACGTATTTCTAGATGGAGCATGGATATGGAGCGTCTACACCAGTTCATGTGAACGCAAATGTAAAATTTCAAGCCAATAGGAATACTTTGAATTGATGGTGGAGGTAAATATTCATGAAAAAGGACAAGTTGGTGAACGGGCAACACAGATTGTGATAATGAACAACTAAACACGTTACACACTGGACGCAATTTTTCACATTTCCCCTATTTTAACTGTTTTACCGATAATGCTTTGGGGATGAATACAGAAACTACAATTTGCGGTTTATTTTGTGATCACAGTCATATTTTTATTGAATCCACATTTGTCATCAACTTTGTAGGTCGCACATGTGCGAGTAGTTTTAAAAATTGCTCTGCAGTTTTTCTTTCTTTTGTCGATAAAAGTATTTTCATGACCTCATGTATCTATTGTCCAGGTATGTCTGTCCTTTTTGTCCCGAAATGATTATTTGAACTGATATGTGACCAGCCTGCTGGAAGTTTCTTTGTTCGAAGGAAACTGGTGTTTTGTTAATGTTACAAATGTGACTTATAACTAAGGGCTCTAGCGATTCAAAATCGATTCACATTTAAAAAAATAATTTAAATTGCATGTCTACTGCAATCACATAGGAAAAGTAACTCTATTTACATTATGTCAATCTTTCTTTTTTGAATTGAGAATCGTTTTTGAATCAAAAAATCGAATCTTGAGCCTAAAAATCGATATTGTATCGTGACATGTATCTGAGAACTCCTACTGTAAATCGTACATGCAAGAAGCAAACCCTCAAACGTAACTACTTCCGGGACACAAACTCCCCAGCTTGAAAGCCCTGTGTGTGTCACGTGATGCCCTTATACATCCCCGTTAAAAAGGCATATATTAAAAAGGTAAATGCAGGATATTGTTCATGGATTTCAGAGCTCTCAAACAAATATTGATTTTAATTTGGGAATCGATTATTTTCTACCTCTTTTATAAATACATGTCCTAACATGGCTCAAATACTTAAGAATCAAGTATTTGTACTTACAGAGTCCACATCCAGCACCACGCCGTGCAAACCAAAGGTCTTTAACATTCCCCGGATAGCAAACTTGGGCAGGGCTGTCCCTCCTGTGGTGCTGTTGGTGTTGTTGCTGTCCGGAGAGCGGATGACTACAGTCAAGCCTGTGTGGAGTGAGAAAGACGAGTTTGATGTGTCAAATACAGTGCTTACTTGAAATGAACCCTGAAATGATCTCATTTAAAAGTGTGTAGGGATGTAGGTGAATGGTACCTTTGCGAACTTTGTCAATAGTGAACTTGTTGGCCTCCTCCTTAATATCCTCGATGGTAGGGAGGTACAGGTCACGAGGAATGCCGCCATTCTCTTCATACAGGAACTCCACTGTCTGTCTTGCTATGTCCACCATGCCTGTTGTCAGCAAAATAAACAAACAAACACACTCAAAGTTGTCCTTGTTTAATTTATATTAACCACATTTGTGCAGAAAATCTGCTCCATCCCACACTGGTCCAACAGCGGAGCAACTTTAGACCCTTTTTAGGGTGGCAAATCAATTTTAGTGCTTCAAGTTAGGCCGGCTACACACTGGCTGCGTGGCGTTGCGTGTCAGTTTATATTTCGGCTCCCACGTTAACAGATTAGAGCTTTCACACTACCTGCGTGACACGCACGTCTCAGGCGTGCAAAACGCGTACATGCTAGAAATAGGACCGATGCCTATTTGTCACGTGAGCGTGTTGCAAGCGTTTCCAGGCAAAATAGAATAGGAAAAGATGTTTATATGTCATTTTGACACAAATACATATTAATAAAAGACATGTTGATGTTTGAAAGTCTCGAGGTTTTGATATAAATGCAGATAAATAAATGTAATTTAAAATAAAAAAAAAAATTGGATTTTCTAATATTGCACCTGTCAATACAGAAGGAAATGTTCTGGAGCCTATTTTGTCGTCAATACTGCAGACGTTGTCTTTGCTGTAATCAGATCAGTATATATTTATGTTTATGGGAAACATCCATGTGTACAAACAAGGCTAGCAGCAGCAGCGCCGCGTCAGACACCTTTCTGGTGTGCAAAGACATAGAAAAATCCACACAGCCGCCACGCAGATGACACGCAACAGAAACGCCACACTCACGCCACGCAGCCAGTGTGTAGCCGGCCTTAGAGTTTGCGAACTTGTCTGTTAGTACAAACAATTACAGGTTCAAAGAGCTTGAAACAGGTTTAATATCCTGTGTGGCTGTCGCCGATGCTATCCACCTGTAACCCAGTCAAGGAAAGGGTTAACAGAAACGTAGTGTTGGCCAATCGGAGGAGGTTGTGCCACACTCCCACCTTTGTCTGAGTCTCTATCTGATCCGTCAGAGGGAGAGCAGTAGACGGTTGTGAGGTTTAACGTTGGTAGTCCCCCAGAGAAGAAGTTGGTAATTTCATGGTGCAGATTAGAACCCAAATTGAAACGTAAGCAACTAAAATGGCTGAATGTTAGAACGTTGTGTCAAATTGGTCGTTATTACTGTGACTTATAAACTGTCAGGTTTAGTGTCAATAGTGTCAAAAAACGTTAGCTGACGTTCAGAAGCTCAGAGATTATCGGCTAATGAAATTACCGATTTAGCAGGGGCAAGGTATCCGTGTCACATTCTCATTAGGGGCTGAGCCCCCCTAAAAGTCTTATCCTACAATCACACAAACATAGCTTTTACTAACATTTAAATACTATTTAAGTAGACCATTTTTATTCCCAACTTATATATACATTCTTTCCTTGCATTATTTCCTCTCTTTTTGAATAGTTGTTCTTGTATTCCATCCTATTTTTCATTGCTTGTATATTCTGTATGCGTGCTGTGTGTCCGATCTTTTGCTGCAGTAGCTTCTGCTGACGTTTCCCAATTTGGGATCAATAAAGTCTATCTTATCTAATCTAATCTAAAATTCAAAGCTTACCTTAACATTCACACCAAATATGCTTAAGCAAAGTTATGTTTGGAGGATTTTCTTTCGTTTTTTACCTAGCTGCAGAGCTCCTTTGATTTGGTCAAGGCCAGATTTCCTCTCAGCCTCGTTACGGAAGCGCCTACGAATGGTAGGGAACACTTTGGTCTCCCAGGCCTTCACCAGCAAGGCATAGTGGTCCTCCTAGAGTCAGACACAAACATCAAAAACAATGAAGAGTACAAACTTAAAATGCATTTGGAAGTCGACATTAACAGATGAGAAGTGTGGAGAAGTGGAGGCCGCCAACTCACTCTTGGGACATCATCATCATCCTCATCGTCACTCTCATCGTCTGCGATAGGAGGAGGGTGCGGGTCCGGCCCAGAGGTGACCAGGTTCTCATAGCTCAGCTCGAATTTGTAATGGCACGACAGGTCGCTGTTGTACTCTGTAGCAACAGGAAAGGACCAACAGAAACAGAAAACGCAGTTTTAACAAATGATACACAACATTGTATCAGTATGGTGCACTCCCTATATCTATATATTTGGATGATATTTATGGCAAATTAAAGAGTTAAAAAGGAAGCACTTTTTCACTTTGTTCATTAACACTAGATCAGGCGTTCAGGGGATTTGCCGCAGGGTTGTGTGGCGGTGTGGGAGTATCGCTTAAAGCGCCCATATTATTCTCATTTTCAGGTTCATAATTGTGTTTTGAGGTTGTAACAGAATAGATTTACATGGTTTAATAAAAAAAAAAAAAAACACCATATTTTAGATGTACTGCACATTGCTGCAGCTCCTCTTTTCACCCTGTGTTCAGGTCTCTGTTTTAGCTACAGAGTGAGACATCTCACTTCTGTAACATCTTTGTTGTCAGTCGCACATGCTCAGTAGCTAGGTAAGGACTACATGCTCAGTAGCTAGTCAAGGACTTCTTCTAAACGAGGACGCACTTCTCACTTAGTGTGGAATGCCTGCAGAACAGGGACATGGAAGTAGTTCTTTTGGAGATTATGGGGAACTTGTGTGTGTTGTAGCAGTGCCTTGTCATTCAGAACGAGTTAGCATGCTAGCCCTGGCATGCTATAGTTTAGCCCCCTCGTTTTGGCTAGTGACGTAGAAAGCCGTGCAGATTTTGACCAGCTCACCCGGAGACTGAAGGCAGGACACATTCAGAAACCAGATCTCACTCAAAACACCATGGATGGATTGTTTCCCAGTTTGTATGCGTGTGAAAGCACCAGACACAAAATCCGCCCAATCCCACTGGCATAACACATTACCCCAATTCAAAATGAATGGGAAGACTTGCATTTTCGCAGGGCCACCTGACTGCATGACGACCGCCTGAGTGTATGTGAAAGCAGCCTTAGGCTAAAATTAAGATAATAAACATACGTTGTTGGGCAACTGCCACGGCTGCAATCCGACAAGGGGGTCCATGTGAGCCAGAGTCCGAGGTAACGCTTGCACCTGCATCGTTATCGCTGTCTGAGGCCATAGCAAAGGGCAGTGCTTCAAAATTAGCACTTATTTCTTCTGCAAGATCTACACATAAGTCAGCCGCATTTCTGTGTGCTTGGCCTTCTGCGTAAGCAAACGGCCGGCTTCCAAAGTTGGCACGGATCTTTGAGTTCTAAAAAACAAATGGAAAGAAAAACAGAAGATTAACTTCATCAATCCTGAGAGGAAATTATACAGTTTAATACATAATAAGTATCAGTGATGAACCAGTATATATAGAGGGTCATGGACCTCCTATGCATTGGTGTCTAAGTGACTAATCTGAACAAGTCTTTGAAATTGATCCAGTCTTGAGTGTAAACGTTGTAACGGACAGCCGTGACCTGGGCTGTAATATAAACCTACAGGACAAATGTTCAGCGTCAGTCAGCATCCACTTGAAGTTCTGTTTTTTCCGCTGACAGACTCAGATTATTATTCTAAATGTCTGACAACATTATGGAAAGGATCCCTACAGAGATATAGCTTTTAGTTAAAGAGGAAGATCCTTTTAGTTTAACATGAACCAGCCCCGAAATCACCATCACCCAACTCCACCAGACTCCATGTAAATAATCAGGACTTTTAGCGTGTATAGAGCCAGCATATCTCCACCAGACTCCATGTAAATAATCAGGACTTTTAGCGTGTATAGAGCCAGCATATCTCCACCAGACTCCATGTAAATAATCAGGACTTTTAGCGTGTATAGAGCCATCATATCTCCACATGTAAATGGGTGAATTAAGGGTTTATTTCAACCAAACCAGAGTGGTGATTGTTGGAACAGTGGAAAGATGAACCAAGACGGCTTTTGGTAGTTTTATTTCGTTTCTGTCCACTTTGAATGAATTGTGTTTTACGATGATAAAAGTCCTGATTATTTACATGGAGTCTGGTGGAGATATGCTGGCTCTATACACGCTAAAAGTCCTGATTATTTACATGGAGTCTGGTGGAGATATGCTGGCTCTATACACGCTAAAAGTCCTGATTATTTACATGGAGTCTGGTGGAGATATGCTGGCTCTATACACGCTAAAAGTCCTGATTATTTACATGGAGTCTGGTGGAGATATGCTGGCTCTATACACGCTAAAAGTCCTGATTATTTACATGGAGTCTGGTGGAGATATGCTGGCTCTATACACGCTAAAAGTCCTGATTATTTACATGGAGTCTGG
Source organism: Perca schrenkii (assembly GCA_025617405.1). NCBI lineage: Eukaryota > Metazoa > Chordata > Actinopteri > Perciformes > Percidae > Perca > Perca schrenkii. The sequence continues at coordinate 1,880,756 of CM046791.1, read as the reverse complement.
TGGAGTTTGGTGATGGTGATGGTTTCATGTTAAACTAAAAGGATCTTACTCTTTAACTAAAAGGTCTATCTCTGTAGGGATCCTTTCCATAATGTTGTCACACACTTGTCAGCGGCAACAACAGAACTTTTAGTGGACAGCGTGCAGTTGCCCTTTAAGTTATGATACATATTAGCTACTGTTCTCTAACAGTCACTTAGAATAAAAAAAATGGGAAAATATGGCCCAGGTTTAAAAAAAGAAAAAAAAAAAAAAAAAAAAGAAATTTAGCCTTTAACAAATAAATATTAAATTAAATATAAAGCTTTTAAGGTCACTTTAGTCGACAGAAACACACCTTTTTTTGAATGTGAACCAGAGGCCACATTCCTCCAGCTACATCCTCCAGGATGGGGCCCAGCTGCTGGCCACAGTAGGTAAAGTAGACCCTGCCTTTAGGGGCCTGACCAGGGGGTGGAGGAGTGCCCTCCGAACGCTCCCAGCCGATTCCAGCCACGTCGCCTATGTTTACACAAACGCAGGGTCACATTCTCAGTTACGACCCAATGCTAAGAGGTAATGACATATTTTAAAACATGCTAAAACTAGATGCAGTTTGAGTTAAGGAAGCAAGATCTGCTTGCAAAATAGCTTTTCTTTTTTATTGAAAGAGCAGCCAGATAAGATAAGATACAATGCTTTAAAGGAGTTGAAAATACAATGTATGCTGAAATTGATAACATACATTGCTGTATGTATTTTCTAAGTTGACTAAAATCAAAGAAATGAGGCAGTAGACCGTGTATGAAGAGAGAGATAATTTGTCTCCTGTCTCACCAGGAAGTAGAGCCACATCAAGCCTGACACTCTTCCACTGCAGCAGACTGGAGCCATTATAATGCACTGCCCTACCATTACTGGCACACACAGACAGACAGAGATGGAAGAACACAAAAGAGAAGGGTAGCAGTCAGCACTCAAGTCAGAGACAGAGCAGTGGGGAAAGGATCTCAGAGTTAATATGCAGGCAAACGTACTTATGAAACAGACAAGTGCCGACAGGGTTGGTCCATGCTCCGTCTCTCTTCTCCGCCTCGGTGGCAAAACCAAAGGACACAATCGGGCCACTGTCCTCCTCAGAGTCTCCATAGGAGACAATTTCTATCTCCCAGTAAAAAGATGGGGCCTGTAGGGACAAAGAGAAGTAATCAAAATCAGAATAATCAGGGAAATTGTTCAGTTCAGTTGCTCCCGATTTTAAAAGTAAAATAAGAAAAGAGAAAAGAGCCAATTAGTGTATAAAGTAACGTAAAGTAACATAGCTACAGTGCAAAAAATAAAAAAGTAGATGTGAAGTAAGATTAGGTTTTAAATTGATCCCCTGTGGGAAAATTACAATGTTTCACTCTGTTGTTATAACACACTCCACACAGGCCTGAAATACACATGCTACAGGTCCTATGCAGATGGAGAGGGGGCTGCTAACTCCTGGACAGGTGCACCGAGCAGTTGGGGGGGAAAGGAGGTGAACTGGCTCCTCTCCAGCTACCAGTCCACACTCTGTACTTCCGTCGGGGACTTGAACCAGCGACCCTCCAGTTCCCGACCCAACTCCCTACGGACTGAGCTACTGCCACTGACATGACTTGCTCTGAGACATTTTTTGCGCATCCAGTCTCAATTATTTGCTGGAGGGCTCACCCACATGGCTGCAATGCACATGTACAAACATAACACATATATCCTTGGAATGGCTGTAACAGATAATATACATTAATGCATGTAGCTACCTGAATTGGTACAGGACAGGTGGCGTAGATGAAGGTGCCTCTGGGCAGCCCTCCTCCAGCACTCGGATCAGCCAAGAAGGTGACCGAGGTCAGACGGGACGAGAACATGCAGGCCCGGACTGGAGGGAAGACTCGAGATGGACACCAAGTGATCTCCTTGGGCTGATGAGAGAAGCACATCGAAGGGATAAGTAGACAAAAACAGGGGCCGATAAATTTGACTGTGAAAATGATCAAAAACAAAGCTGCAACGATTAATCGATTGGTTGTCAACCATTACATAAATCGCCAACTATTTTGATAATCTATTAATTGTTTGACTCGTTTTTTTAATCAAAAAAGTTAAACTTCTCTGATGTCAGCTTGTTAAATGTGAATATTGTTCTAGTTTCTTCTTTCCTCTGTGACAGTAAACTGAATATCTTTGAGTTGGGGACAAAACAAGACATTTAAGGAGGTCATCTTGGACTTTGGGAGACACAATTTTCTGACATTTGAGAGATCAAACAACTAATCCGTTAACCAAGAAACTAATCCACAGATTAATAGACGATGAAAATAATCGGTTCGTTGCAGCTCCAATCAAAATGTCTTTGAAGATGCATTAAGCTGTCACTCAATTAAAAAAAGTTGTATTCAACAGATTTTAAGGGGTTCACTTATCTCTTTTTCTGTCTCTGCAAACAAAATACCTTTTTCTAAAATAAATAAAAACACAAATTATATTTTCAAACTATGCTATAAATCTGGTAACTCCCACCTGGCGTCTGTCTGTCAGCAGTGGAGGAGGAGGCGGCCGAGCACAGTCCCGGTACAGCATTCTCACTCGTTCACACTGAGCCTCGACCATGCCGAGACGCTCCCCTGCACAAGATGACACAACTTTGTCGGACACACATTTCATTATACTGTAAATCAGAGTTCTTCAAGCAGGAGGGGGCCACCAAATTATTGTTAATTCTTTGAAGGTTTTTAAAACGTCTTATAGGGATGCACCGAATCCAGGATTCAGCTTCAGATTCGGCAGAATATTGGGCTGTGAGAAAGTGGACATGGAACTGGTGAGCAGAAAAAGTTGTTGTTTGGCAGAAGAAGGCCATTCAAGTCCAGCTACATGTTCAATCTGTTCAATGCTGATTGGTCTGGTGGTGGCGAGGACCCTAAACTATACACAACATGGCCGCTGTTACAACATCTGGTATCAAACATCTGAAAGAATAAGAGTTGTGCATGAAGGAATCTCCAGACAGCAGCCAGAATGCAGCAACTTAAGGTTCGGCAAAGGAAGGACAGTCCTGTTTACTTCATTCATGTGTTTACTGGGTTCATGGACTGAGGATGGGAGGACGAGTCAGCACAATCTCAACCAGTGGATTCGGTATTCGGCCGAACCCCAAAAATCTGGATTCGGTGCATCCCTAACGTCTTAACAGGAGTTCAACATATTATTAGCAAATAGAAATCAAAAAAACAAAAAACATTAATGATAGGCTTACTGGCCTATAGGTAAGGTCACTAAGGTAGCCATCTGCAGGCACCGTTAATCCTGAGGATTCACTCTGCCACATGTTTTAACATTAAAACATGATTTAGAAAATAATGCAAACAATTACTATTTTAATATCTTAGAATTCTATGCACTAAAAAGGTACGCATAACAGTTTTAGGCTGCCAACATGTTATTGTAGGCCCAGTTTAAAGGCACACTGTGCAAGATTTGTACCTTAATATAATAGCTTCACAGTCATTTCAATGGTAAACAAACTCCAAAACAAGCAATGCAAATTTAGTAGGTGGCGCCCCGACAAATCTCAACAGTAACGTTAAATACAAGTACTCCACAAAAAAAACAGAAACTGCATTCTATGCCTTTAATATGCAACTTAATTTTATACAATATACAGTACAGGCCAAAAGTTTGGACACACCTTCTCATTCAATGGGTTTCCTTTTTATTTTCATGACTATTAACATTGTAGATTCTCACTGAAGGCATCAAAACTATGAATGAACACATATGGAATTATGTACTTAACAACAAAGTGTGAAATAACTGAAAACATGTCTTATATTTTAGATTCTTCAAAGTAGCCACCCTTTGCTTTTTTATTAATAAGGGAAATAATTCCACTAATGAACCCTGACAAAGCACACCTGTGAAGGTAAAACCATTTCAGGTGACTACCTCATGAAGCTCATTGAGAGAACACCAAGGGTATGCAGAGTTATCAAAAAAAGCAAAGGGTGGCTACTTTGAAGAATCTAAAATATAAGACATGTTTTCAGTTATTTCACACTTTTTTTGTTAAGTACATAATTCCATATGTGTTCATTCATAGTTTTGATGCCTTCAGCGAGAATCTACAATGTAAATAGTCATGAAAATAAAAAGGAAACGCATTGAATGAGAAGGTGTGTCCAAACTTTTGGCCTGTACTGTATGTAGTAGTGGTCCCTGCTCTTGGTCTCTTACAATTGGCCTAAAAACGTCTAAGACCCCCTGCTGTACTGAAAGGTTTTGGGTGCTGAAATGATTTGACGTGTCAGTAGGTCAGTATGTATGCTCACCAGGGCTGCACTCCTGGGCGACCAGGTTGAGAACCTCCACAGCAGCGGGACACTGCTGGATGAACTCCTCACAGAAGGAGCTATCCTCCAGGAGCTGCGCCATCACCAGGCATGCTCTGAAAAACATTCAAAACTTGGTTATCTTTGTCCAATCTTTGGCGTTTGCCGTCAATCTGCCATTACATGTGTTAAATTATGACATGATCAGAGTTTTTACAGGTTTTCAGGTCCCTACATTTTCATTACAGCAGATTAAAAACAACAACTATTAACCGTCTTCAGATATTTTCAGGGAGACATGCTGAAGTGGTTTACACTGTAAATGATTTGACTGCACATTTACAGTAAATTACTGGACACTAGCTGCATTACTTTCAGAGTAAGTAACTGTGTCATTTTAATAGTCAATTATGTGAAATGACAGCTGTATACTGTGACCTCGCATTTTATTGTAATTTCACAGTGTTACTCAATTTAACGATTACTTCACAGTATATGGACACAGTAGTAGGGCTGGGCGATATGGACCAAAAGTCATATCCCGATATATTTTGTCTGAATATCGATATACGATATATATCAGAGCAGTTCAGTCAAAGTCAAAGCCAAATATGACATGTCACAAGTAGTTTCATAGAAACCGGCTATTTCAGTGAACAGTTGAAAATAATAAACAGGATATATATATATATATATATATATATATATATATATATATATATATATATATATATATATATATATATATATATATATATATATATATATACATACATACATACATACATACACACAAAATATCTTCACACTTAGATTTTTGATAAATAATCATCAGTAATGTGGATATAATGACTAAGTGGGTAAAGGCAAATTATAGAACAGTTACATCAGTCTGATAAGTTCAGAAAATGACATCACTTTACTGTAATGCAGCCTTTAAAACCAGGAAAAGAAACTTCCAGACCTGCCAACCTTGAGAAATTTTTTTGAGTAGCAACTTACTGATTTATTGTCGAAGTTCTGTTTTATGAACACGGCGGCACGCACGCGGAATAAATCTGCCATTAAATGTCACGTGTATAATTTTAAACCCTAGAAAATAATTATGTTCAAGTAGGCTACTTTAATTAAATAAAACATTTTATTTAAATTATCGGTCATATTTAATACAATTAATTGGCTCATAATATAATCCAATAAAATAAAATAAATTACACTGCATAGTGAGCACTTTTACTTTTGGTACTTTAAGTATATTTTGATAATACTTTTTGTACTATTACATAGGGAAGATGTTGAATGCAGGACTTGTAACTGACAAGTAATTTGTAACTCTACAACACTGTTTTTTCTACTTTTACTGCAATACATGATCTCAGACCTGAATTTTAACAGTCACATTAAGACAATAACAAAATCAGCCTTTTACCATCTTAAGAATATATCAAGGATTAGAGGACTTATGTCTCAGCAGAATTTGGAAAAACTTGTCCATGCTTTTATCTTTAGTAGACTTGACTACTGCAACGGTGTCCTTACAGGTCTTCCTAAAAAACTTATTAGACAGCTGCAGCTGATTCAGAATTCTGCAGCCAGAGTTCTCACTAGGACAAAAAAAGTGGATCATATTACTCTGGATTCTAAAGACTTTACATTGGCTTCCTGTGCCTCAAAGAATTGATTTTAAAATACTTATGCTGGTTTATAAATCCCTGAATGGCTTAGGACCAAAATATATCTCAGATCTGTTTGCTGTTTGTTGCATTATGACCCACCCAGACCTCTCAGGTGGTCTGGAACAGGTCTGCTCGTGGTCCCCACTTTAATACGGAATTGTAAATTTTATTTTTGGATTTTTATTCTCATATTAACTGTTATAATGAACAATTTTTGTATTTATGTATCTCATATGGTATTATATTTAAGTATTCATTAATATTTTTATTCTTATTTTAATCCCTATTTTTGCTGTTTGTTCTTTAATGATTGATGTTTTGTGTAAAGCACTTTGAGTTGCCTTGTGCTATATAAATAAAATTGCCTTGCCTAAAGTCTTCCACCTCTGGAAATCACCACCAACAGTCATGCATGAACACCTGCAGCAGAGTTTAACACTGAAAACACACAGCTCAGTTCAGCATTTCCTTGCAGCTCTGCTACAGTAGCAGATAACAGATTTACCTGGCGCTCAAATCGTCTCTAAACAGTCCGCTCACAGTGAAGTCCTGCACGGATCAACAGATGTTAGAGGCCGGCGGCTGCTCGCTCTGTTTGTTACGCACACCGAGCAGATTGATGCGCTCACAGAGCCAATCTTTGCAGAGGTTACCGCTCGGTGTTTGGCTAGCTAATAAGCCGTTAGCCTGTTAGCTTGAGCTTCGTCTGAAGGCGCCGAGTGGCCAGCCAAAGTCCGACAGACACCGACACATTCATCACATCCTCCGCTAACCGCTAACCCCCCGGTACCGGTCAGAGAGGCGGGTTTACTTTGTGTCTCGGTCCTCCGGTGCGTCCAGCGACGGGCTCCGGTCAGTTTTTAAATTAGCCTACATTAACAGTTAATTTTGTTACCGTATGAACTAATCATAGGAAAGGCAAAACATATATAAGATCTTTGTAACGAAATCCAAGACTTTATAAATGCAAGGCTTTATTAATATAAATAAATAATATTTCTCCAAAGTTGACAGGTAGGCTACGTAAATTAATTCATTTCACAATTTCACCTTTCTACATCAAATCCGTTTACCTTTGCAAGCACCGTCCTCCCTCGGGGAAACCAACCAACTAAACAGGAATGAATAACACTTGCATTTGATGCTTTCGTTTTATCTAGCCGATCTCCCCGCTTGACTTTAGAGGAAGGGACCCGACGGTGTGATTCATTTGGTCGATCTCTTCTTCTTTAGTTTTGTTTTCCAGCATGTTCGTGGCTGCAACGCTGTTTTAGCCATAATAAGTTTTGCTGCCTACTATCATCAAGAGTTAGACTGAGACGGCTACTGCATGTCAACGAGTCAACTCAGATGCAGTCACCTGATTTTCGCGTAGTTTAAAGTGATAAATCGTATCACCGTATTTTGATGTCAAAATGCGTATCTACTACACAAATTGCGTACAGGTTGGCAGGTCTGCAATTATGTCATTTCACGATATTACGATATCCAAAATCTAAGACGATATCTAGTCTCATCTCACGATATCGATATAATATCGATATTTCGCCCAGCCCTACACAGTAGTCCATATTTTACTGTAATTTCACAATAAATGTCAATATATTACTATAAACAGCACAATAAGTGTCTATAAATTAGAGTAATTTCACAGTATGCTGCTGTATAATTACTGTATTTTAACCATCCGTGAAAACAAGTTAAAACTGATTAAAACTTGGAGAGGTGTCAAAAGAAAGAATGAAGCGGAAGTGTTAATTTGCATGAATGTTTACTAACCGGGTTCTGATTTCAGCCAGCAGGCGTACTGCAGCCATGACTGGGCTGGAGCCATCGCCTGTAGCTGGTAGAGAAGTGTGAATGGAGAGACTGCCCTCGTGTGGCAGAAGCATGGACTGCACTGCTTGTACCACCTTTTCTGTGATTGAGAGCTTATAGAGAGGGAGCGCCTGTTGGGGATAGGTGGGGAGTGAAAGAGATACGAATGAGACTGAAGCTGATATTTTACTGGAAATAAGGAGTGTTGTGTTTGATGCTGAGAGCTATACCTCAGATCTGGGTGTGCAGAGGCGTGATATAGGTACTGTCAGGGTGTCTGAGGCTTGGCAAGCTCTCCTGTACTCGCCACAAGGGAACTTGACGGTAGCGATGCCCTCCTGCTCATTGATGGACATAACTATGCCGACGCTGCCCAGCACTCCTTTACCTACCACCTTCAGAGCAGAGGAATCACAGGACATACTGTCAACATTTAACATTTTAAAGCTTTCGAGGAAAAAAGGTGAGGACATATTAAAATGATTTCATCTAGGATGCAAATTACAGCATGAGACTATGCAAAAGTAAAGCATGTTCACCGAGGCTACTACCGCACAACTTCGGTTTAAAAATGAACATCTTTTGCGTAGTTGCTGCGTTTCCGAGCCCCTAAAACGGAGACATTTGGAAACACTGCTACCACCATTTTGGTGTGATTTTGTAGTCTAGAAGGACACAAACTGAGACCTTTGAAAACAACAACACACATCAGTCAGTCTTATCAGTTAGGTAGCTTACAGACCTTTCAACAACAGTTCCACCTCGTCCTCGCTCCAAGATAATAAATCCCTGCTCTAATTTTTCACTGTTGTTATTTCTCTAAAGTATTTTGTGTATTTTTAACTTCTACATCCATGATTTCCAACCACAGAGTAATGTCAGACAATCTGCTTCCTGTTTACATCGGCACGCACATGCCCAGTGTGTGTGAACGGTCATGTGATATGTGATGTCAGATGTGTTAACATTGACGGAGATTAGTTCTGCAACTGGAGCTAAAACTCTTGTGTGGACAGAGATCGTTTTTTGTCTCAAAGCTCCGCTTAAAAATGAAAACGTAGTCGTGAAGATGTAGCCTGATTCGTCTCCCTTAACTAACCTGGACCTCTGAGCCGATCTTGATAGTTTCTTTGAAGCCCCCGAGGGCACAAAGTGCAGCAACAGCTTGTCTGCCAATTGCCTGCAGCTTAGCCAGCTTCCTGCCACTGCTGCTCCCATTCTCCAGAATACTCTCAGCGTACTTCCCCAGCTGAGGGATAAACATCAGGGCCCGGGAGAGAACCTAGAACAAACCCCAAAGGAGAAAGAATTATTAAAAAGAAGCAGTATCATATAGAATCACCAAAATACAACAAACCACGTTCCATCCAATCACAGACAAGGTGGTTGGGGTGGGGGTTAGCAACAGTTAGTCAGTTAGTCATGACAGTTACGGAAACATTGGGGGAGGGGCGAGCTTGCTCGGTTTTGTTTGGTATTTACTTGGAACGTCAACAGAAGTGACGTCATGCAGGAACTCGTAGCGCACCTTTAATGAGCAGAGACATTGTAATCTAGTCAAACACATAAAGGTTTTTATTTTACCTTTTCAGCAGTGCTAGTCCAGATCTGAGCAGTGTTGGACTCGGGGGCAGTGAGCAGGCTATGCAGCAGAGCAATGACCTCAGCTGCCATGCTATTGGCAACATGGCCACTGATGAACGGCCTGACAGGGTCCGACCTGTTCAAGACAAATTTAGAAATTACAAAAAAATCACTGCCTGTTTACTGATGACTAGAACTGAGTTTCTTTACATGCACACAATATTCCAGTTTTTGCCCTTATGCTGAAAAGAAGACAATATTGAGACTAGACCCCGAATAGTCGAAGATTCGATGCATCGATATGCGGAGCCTTATTCGACCACCAATCTCACAGTCGGATCTTCGCGGGTGTTATTATGAAACGAGGATCATACCATTTTGGCAATATGGGGGTGCTCAATGTCTAATTTCACACAGAACTACTGGTTTTGTACGGTTATATTAAGTTATATACATCCTTTAATTATGATAATGCTGTAAAAAAAAAACATGAAAACAAAGAAAGAAAAGTTCAATAAATATTTTTTACGTGTGTGTGTAAATCCAACCACCGCTGTGAAAGATTTAAGTTTCACTTTCCCTGATCCGCGACAGACGAGGAGCATCAGACGAGGAGATTAACGTAACTTAACAATGTCTGGAAAAAGAAAATCTAAAGTGTGGATGCACTTTCAAATGGTAAAAGATGATCAAAAAAAGTAAAATGCAAGTTGTGCCAACAGCTCATGTCCGACCACTCGTCAACATCAATCATGGCTTTCCACTTAAAACGGGTAAGTTTATTACCAATAAAGACGTTTCACTTTTTCATATATAATGGCGGCGCTTTTAATTTACGAATAGCAATATCGTATGTTGGGACTTAAAATATGTTAGTCCTTTTTCAAGATCCACCCACAGTATCAGACTGACGACAGCAGTTCATCTAGTAGTAGTAGTAGTAGTAGTAGTAGTAGTACCGGAGCTGCGCCAAAAAATAGAAAAGGAAAAGAGAAATCCCGGACAAAATTGCAGAGTTTATTTCGCTTCACAATGAGGCCAGTGAATGTTGTGGACGGTGAAGGTTTTAAAGAATTATTGCGCACACTTGAGCCAGGATACACAGTTCCCAAAATAGAGACGGTTATGCATGCGGCGGATGCGAAATACGCGCCTGAGGTTTACATGTTACCCTCCTGCTGACTAGTGTCGTGCCCCTCCCACCCCATTCACACACACACACACACACACACACACACACAGATGATTCGACTATCAGTCGACTATAGAAAGATTCGTCAATTCTGATTCGAATGTGTAAATCCTTAGTCGGGGACACCCCTAATTGAGACTAAGCTGTTTACATGGCTAATGGAAACTAATAATCCAATAATATTCCTGTTTTTAAAGATTATTTTTTGGGCATTTTAAGCCTTCATTGACAGGACAGCTGAAGAAATGAAAGGGAGAGAGAGAGGGGGTTATCCCACACGTCTTAATCAGAAAATGATGAATTCAGAAAGTCCTTATTCAGGAAAAACAAACTGAATATGTTGTTTACACGACCTGTATGAAATTCAGAATATTGTCATATTCTGAATACTATTGGAATAATAGTGTGCAAGTAAACATACTCAATTATGAAGAAATCCTATAGACTCTAAAGTATTTACATTTACATATAGACAGGAAAGAGGGAGTTGTTGTTTCCTTACCTGGCCAGATCAGCGTTCCTGTCCCTGCACACAGCGGTCTGAGCAGTTTTCTTCTTGTCACCGGTGGTGATGCCTCCAGCAGCTTCCTGAGCTACGGTCTCCACAGGCGGTCCAACACTCACTATCAGGCCAGACTGGGCCCACTTGTTGGCCTTCCTCAGGGCAGCAGATGCCTCCTCTGTGATCACTTCACAGCTGCCACTCTAGAAAGGGTTTAACATTTAAAGAGGTAAGGATGGCAGTTGGAATAAAGCTACAGAAATGTCTTTATATAGACTCGGTCGGCCTTACTGGGAACGTCCACTAAAACGTCATTTCCGTTTATGCCGTGGGGGAAAACAAACAATTTGTATTAAAGGTCCAATGTGTAGGAATTTCTCCTGTCTAGCGTTGAGATCATATATCGCCATCAACTCTCTCGCGCCACGCAGTTCAAAGTAGGTATTACAGCTACGGTAGCCTTCACGCTTCAAAAAGCCGCTCTCTTGCTCTTTTCAATCTCCTTTTTCTTTTTCTGGGCGAAGAAGAAGAAGACTCCTGTTCCTGAAATTTGGATTTTGAATACGTGTGGTCCTCCATGTTTCCTTCTTCAAACTTGCCATCAGGGGCCGGGAAGCTACGATACCCGTTAGCAGCATTAGCAGCAGCTGTGAATTTATCATGTGACAGCGAAAACAGTGGAGCAGCATGTCCTGTATGTCCCTTACCAGCTAACGTATTTCCAGAAGGAGCATGAATATGGAGCGTCTACCCCAGTTCATGCAGACGCAAATGTAACATTTCAAGCCAAAAGGAATACTTGGAGTTGATGGTGGAAGTAAATTCATTCAATAGGACAAGTTGGTGAACGGACGACACAGATTTTGATAATGAACAACTAAACATGCTACACACTGGACCTTTAAGTCCCTTAGCGGCGGAGAGTGAGGCAGAAAAAAAATGGCCAAGCACATGTTTGGCCATAATGCAGCGTGCGCACAACGCGCATACACTTCTCTCATCTAAACAGACGCAGCAGTTCTCATTTTTGTAAACCATACATAATTACAAGGAAAAATATTACTGAAAATGTGCTTCAGGTGTTTGGATAGATCAGGAGGCACTTTACAGTACAGTCCTCAAAAAGTTCCAGCATCCTTTGTGGCTTGTTGTGTTTTACACAACATTTCCATGAATCATGGATGAGTTGATGACATAAATTAGGTAATATCAGAGGACTTAAGGAGACGTGATGTTGAACTACGGTGGGATTGGGCACTTGAGGGGAGTGGCAATGCGCTATGCGCTCCTGGTGGAGCGGGTGGACGGAGATGGAGTGGGGGGAAGAGGAAGGGGCACAACAGGAGCAGGTGGTGCGTTTGGAGGCCCACGCTCCATGGCTGCAGCAATCCTCTCCAGACTTGAGGAGATGCGCCCGAGAGGCCACAGCAACATCGCCACCCGGTCAAGATGGGCATTTATTACTTTCCCGCATCCCGGACAGCTCCCGCTGGCGTGCGCCAGGCAAATCCACCGTTATAATAGCAATCCGCCATGGAACTAGCGCGCTTGCTCTTAAAGGGAATGTGAGATGACGATCTGATTGGTTTATTGCACGTTACGCCCAAACCAGACCTAGCTACTTCAGACCAACCCATTTTAGATTTGCGTCGGGCGCAAGACTCATTTATCCCGCCGGTATCATAGCAACAGCGCCCGAAATCCGCCCACAAATCTACTTGCGTTTCATAATTGCATTTCAGATCATTAAAATAGGGCCCTTATTCTTTCGGTGACATTGTATGATTTACAATTACTCTCGAACGTATCATCTGGGTTTCCGTGTTTTGACGGAGGTTAGAGTAACTAAAGGGGTCAAAGGTTTTATGACGCAACTTAATGAAACGTTCAATGGGTTTGAACATTGTTGGAAACGTTTTGGGATAGTCTAAGTAGACAACACAACAAAATATATAACATGGGTATATTTGTGAAACTCTGACCTTTGTCATGTCTCTGTCCATCTTTACCACCTTCTCCATGTTCGCACCAGTGCCAAGCCGAAAGGGACGTCCCTCTGAGCTGCTGCATTTCGGAGCGGATGGAAGAATGTTTATGTCAGAGAGACCGAGACTAAGCTTGCTAATGTGAAATAAAAACAAAAAGGTATTAGGGGCGGCCTTACCTGAGAAGCGGTTGCAGAACTTCATGAGACGACTGGTCCTCTCTCTTGTGGATAAAGATTGACAGCTTTCCGTCGACCGCCTCTCCCTCCTCGCCAACATCCTCAGACTTCAGAGCTCCTTTGGAACTGGTGCGGGACAGACTAGTGTCCGGCTCAGAGGAGCTGGGGGAGAGCAGCGTCTGACACCCTGGTAAAGCGGGAATATTATAAATATTAATAATTAGCAGGAAAAAGTAACTTATCCAGTTTATCACATTTCAATTTTTAATGAAAGAGCTTTTGTTTACAGGGGCCACCCCCTTCCACACACATTTATTAAAAGGGTAATTTTGATTTTTTTTCAATCTGGACCCCATTGCATTGGTGTCTAAGTGACCAATGTGACAAAAAGCTTTGAAATTGGTCCAGTATTGAGTAACAGTGCTTCAACCAGCAGCTGTGAAGCGGGCTACAATGTAACCCTACAGGACTAATGTTCAGCATCAGTCAGCGTCCACTAAAAGTTCTGTTTTTTCCGCTGACAGACTCAGATTATTATTCTAAGTGTCTGACAACATTATGTAAAGGATCCCTACAGAGATAGAGCTTTTAGTTAAAGAGTAAGATCCTTTTAGTTTAACATGAAACAGCCCCGAAATCACCGTCACCAAACTCCACCAGACTTGTAACATAATGTATGTAGATGTAAATAATCAGGACTTTTAGTGTGTATAGAGCCAGCATATCTCCACCAGACTCCATGTAAATAATCAGGACTTTTAGCGTGTATAGAGCCAGCAGATCTCCACCAGACTCCATGTAAATAATCAGGACTGTTAGCGTGTATAGAGCCAGCAGATCTCCACCAGACTCCATCTAAATAATCAGGACTTTTAGCGTGTATAGAGCCAGCATATTTCCACATGTAAATGGGTGAATTAAGGGTTTATTTCAACCAAACCAGAGTGGTGATTTTTGGAACAGTGGAAAGACGAACCAAGACGGCTTTTGATTGATTGATTTTTAACTTAAAATAAATTGTGTTTTATGATGATAAAAGTTTATTTAAATGGAGTTAGTGAGTTTGGTGATGGAGATTTTACAAGATGCTGGCTCTATACACACAAAAAGTACTGATTATTTAAATGGGGTCTGCACTTTATTGGACACAAACTGTGTGCCATCTCCCATTTTGTTACACTTCAGTATTCCCTTCACTCACTTAGTGATGTCACAAAAACATTAGGAAAATAGGGTCCAGGTTGAAAAAAAACAAAGTTACCATTTAAGTACTCCTGGATAAGAAAGACCAACCTGGTACTACATAGTCTGCCAGCTTGGCTAGCAGCAAGGCAGCAATACGTGAGGCAGGGTCACTAGCATCTTGTTGCTCGGCATCTAGCGTGTTGATAGAGTAGCTCCACGAGGGCAGGGCCACGTTACCACAGTCCTCCACACTCATGAGAGGCAGGGCGGCTCGGCAGAGCTGCAGGATGATAAGTACCAGCTTTGGAGAAGGTCTCTGGTCAAGCAGCAGAGACAAGAGCTTAGAAACACAAGCCGGCTGGCTCAGGATAGCTTTCCCTATGTGGCTCCTGGAATACAAACACAGGAACACAAACAAACAGCGTATGAATACACACACACACACACACACGATGATATCTTGACATGTATGATGCATACAAACACCATACACAAGGTTTTCCCTACAATATAAGGCTTAGGTGTAGCACCCAAGCCGTTTATGGGCCCCATCTAAGCCGAATGACTGTAACTAAAAGACTTTTTTGTGATCTAATTATTGTAGCTGGACCTCTAGGGCAACTTCTGTCTTTAGAGCTTTTTGAGTTATTTATCATGTGTTCCAGCTTTCACAACGTTTAAGACACAGCTATGGTGATAACGATCCAAAATGATGTGAAAAAGAGATGCAAAACTACCAAAAAGAGCCACAACGGGACTACAAAGAGACTCAAAAACCAACAAAGAGAAAAATCCCACTAAGAGACACAAAATGCATTGCTTATTTATTAAAAAAAAATGTCTTGATGAAGGACGCCTAACCTCCCTGCCAAATATGCGTACCATAGTCTTTCTCAAAGCTAGGGAAAACAGTCCTACATGACGTAAACTTTCACCTGGACAGGTCATTGAGCAGACTGAGCACATCCTGTAAAGCATCGTTGCCGGCGGCCTGATTCCCACAGCACTCCGTAGCTCTGGCCAGGTGATTGGTCAGCAGGCTGGACACCTGCCGAGCCAAACCAGAATGCACGGCATCTGTAGATCCACCTTTTAAAGAGAAAAAAGAATGATTACCTATCATTACAACACAACACTAACTAGCGGGGTCAATGAGTATTCTAAAATTCAAATTTATATACGATAAACTTCTGAACCTGATGGCTGCTCACACATAACTCACCTTCCACCTTCTCCCACTCGATGCAGCGGTTAGCCAGCACCTGAAAAGCAGCCCAAGCCATGGTGGCCACCTTCTGCTTTCTGGTCTGCTTCTCGTTTGAGCTGCATTCCCTCTGACCACTTAAACTACACAGGCTGTCCATGAGCTGGACCAGACCGCTCCGAACCAAGCACTGCTCCTCACTCCTACCACAACATGGACAACAGGTAAAGGTAAGTGTTAAGAAATAATCTCAGGAGCGGCACAACTCATTTCACATACGTGAAGAAGCTTCGGGAGACCTTTACACAGAAGCATTTAACGAACGCTCAATTGAGGAGACAATTAAGCAGGCAGTACAGTTTAACCACGATGTGTTATTGTGCCGTGCCGTCCCAACTCTCTGAAGTTCCTGTCTTCCTGAAGGTGTATTTAAACTCATGCTGGAAGCGTTATATTCAGTCCCTTTTTTTTATGCGATCGCATAATTCAATGCATAATCAGCCAAAGTCTGCATATTTATGCGGGGGCCACATTTTAAAAAAATACATCGCACTTTCGCTGCATAAATTGCCGATTTCCACGCAAAATATGCGTGGCTTGCATGATTTCATAATCCCCGCATTTTCGTTGCAAAAAAGTCCCATAATATATCTTAGCAGAAAGTTGAAAAATGTTTTTTTTTTCTTTTTCATCAAACTGCAGTTTTTGCAAGTTCCCGCAATTTCATCGAAGAAAATTGCATAAATATCATATAGCATATTCCATCGCATTTTTTAAGAAAACGTGACGCATAATCAAGGATTTTTGGCCCGCAACAATCACAAAAAAACTGAACCTTCAATGTAAACAAAGATATTGCAGGCGCCTAAAACCCAGATGCTAAAGCCTAGTTCTCTCCCTCTCTCTCTCTCTCTCTCTCTCTCTCTCTCTAACCACCAAAAGGAGACAGTCCTGAAACATTATCATGCAGCTGCCTAGACTCCCTGAATCTGTAGAGACATAACATAATTATACATCAACAGGTTTTATGGGTTTTAGGGACTGGCTGAATATTCTCGTCCCCTGACCTGTGATCTATGAATGACCTGATGATGTCTAAGTGTTCTCTTCATCTCATCATACCCCAACATGGGGTTTCTGGAAATTCCACCACAGTAGGGAGTCTGAGGATTCAGTGATACAGAGACCAATCAAAGGAGAGAACGTGAGAGATGAATTCTCTTGCCTGGTGTAGGGGATTGTGCAAAGCAAGCCGATGCTGTTGGCACAGGCTATGGGGTAGCGAGCACATAGTGACACTACAGACGTCATGGTCTCCCCAAAGGCCTCCTGCACCTGCTCCACCATCCCACCGCAGGTCAGCTCCTCGATCCTGCACAGACGGCACACAAACACTGCTGTACAGAGGAACCCATGCACATTCAAACATAGCTTTACTGAGCCAGTACATGTTTTTTTTAATATCGTATTGTAGTATGATGACAAATCTCAAGTATAAGGGCTGGGTATCGCCAATAATTCCCCTAACCGATTCAAAAGGTCCTGATTCAACTACGTTTCCAATTCGATATCAATCAGGTTGTAAATTGAACAAGCAAGAAGCAACCCTCAAATATTTTTCATACTGCACCAGGTTAATGTTTACAACTGCCCCCCCGCTAAAGTTAATATAATATCAGATCCCTCAAACAAAGATTTTAATTGACGAATTTAGTATTTTACCCAGCCCTATGGAGTATATAAATAGAATCAAGTTAGTGTGTGTAGTGTAGGGTGGGATCGTTGCTGGTGTTTATAGCCCCCCTTCCTTACCTCGGGCCACCCTGCAGTACCATAGTGACCGGCCCCACCAGGTGGGTGACGCCTCCGACTCGGACAGCAGCCGTGAGCAGCTCCCTCATATGAACGAGCGCCTGCTTCCGCGTGCTGCCGCGTCTCCAACGTGTCTGCGCAGCAGACAGGAAACTGCTGCTGGACACCTACAGAAACAACCGGCATTAAAGGTCTCAGTGGCAGACCAGAATTCACCTTCTGATTCTATTTCAGCTAGAACAAACAAGTCAATAAAGAAGGAGTGATATAGGGCATTCATTATTTTCTGGATGAATGGATTAGGTCTCTAAAATGTCTATAATTGTGAAAAATGTGGATCAGTGTTCCCCCAAAAAGCCCAAGATGACGTCCTCAAATGTCTCGTTTTGTCCCCAACTCAAAGCTATTCAGTTTACCGTCACAGAGAAGAGAAGACACTAGAAAAATATTCACATTTAACACGCTGGAATCAGAGAACTTTAACAAACTGATTAATCGATTAGTAAATTAGTTGCCGATTAATTCAGTAGTTTACAACTAATCGATTAACCTT
This sequence comes from Perca schrenkii, assembly GCA_025617405.1. Taxonomy (NCBI): domain Eukaryota; kingdom Metazoa; phylum Chordata; class Actinopteri; order Perciformes; family Percidae; genus Perca; species Perca schrenkii. The sequence goes on along the minus strand of CM046791.1, from coordinate 1,862,729 downwards.
AGCAGCTCTAGAGGGACGAGTGCTTACAGCCTGATCAGGTGTCGTTCCGATGAAGGCGAAGAGCTGTCCCAGCAGCACGCTGTACGTCGGTTTGTCCCGGCTGTCCTCGATGGCCAGAGACTGCAGCAGAGTGAATGAGCTGCTGCGGTGACTAGTCGGGTGGTGTCGCCTCCTTAAAAAGGGAACAAGTAAAAGGAATTAATTCAACCTCAGTTCACTTCCATGCTTCTTGAACATTAAAAGGTGCTGTAGGTAGGATTGAGAAGAGGCAGGACTTAGCCAAACATTTTTAACATCCACAACTTCTCAGTCCCTCCCCCCCGCTTTCCGCTAAAGTCCAAAACGGTCTCCTAAGCCCCTCCCCCCACAAAGGAGAATGAATGCGTGTGCATGAGACACTCCCCTGGCCCTGATTGGTGCATCTGAACAGGGAGCGGTGGATTTTTGCATATCTCACTACAGGGTGTAGGTGGAGCAAGATGAGCTGGATTTCTTTTTAAATGACCTGCTTCATGTACTTCTACTGGAACATAGGGTCAGTTTCAGCAAATATTTGAAACATCGACAACTTCTCAGTCCCTCCCCCCTTTCTGCTAAAGCCCAAACAGTCTCCTAAGCCCCTCCTCCCACAAGGGAGAGCTGTGCACGATAGAGCGCGTGTGATTTTTCAAGAACGTTAGTTTTAGAAGGCTTACCTACTGCACCTTAAATTATATCAAACAAACAACAAAAAGAGAAGACAAATACCTCTGGGGCGCGTGTGTAAACTCCAAGTCCTGGTTAGCAATCATCTCCAGGTCCGAGGGTGCTGACATGCTGCGGAGAAAGACTGGCTGCTTCACCATGGGGATCACCGTCTTGGCATCGGACACGGACACGGACTTAGAGGCTGGAACAAAAAAAAACAAATCAGAAGAATTAGATAAGAATCAAACTCTCTGCCATTTTATCTCCCATGACTGATGTCTTACTAATCACGCAGGAATTGCTCGAAAACTGACAAACACTGTCAGATGAGAATATTTATTCCCAGAAAAAAGGCTTTGATACGATGTAGATGCAGTAGGTAAGCCTTATAAAACTAACTTTCTGTAATATTTGCTGAAACTGACCCTATGTTCCAGTAGAACTACATGAAGCGTGTCATTTAAAATAAATCCAGCTCCTCTGGCTCCACCTACAGCCTGTAATGTGATTTGCAAAAATCACACGCGCTCTATCGTGCACAGCTCTCCCTTGTGGGAGGAGGGGCTTAGGAGACTGTTTGGGCTTTAGCAGAAAGGGGGGAGGGACTGAGAAGTTGTCGATGTTCACATTTTTTGGCTAAGTCCTGGATCTTCACAATCATACCTACTGCACCTTTAACCCATAGAGAACTGCTGCGGGAGGTCGATCTAAAATAAAAACCATATACCGGTATCTATCTATTGAATGACGTGGCATTTTTCGATACTCGATACTTTGGAGGCAAATCGTTTGTGCCTAAAAAGTATTGAAGTTCAATAGCCAGCCCTAATCTGAGGACACATAAAAAGATGATGTGTACCTGCCCCTGGTGTGCCAGCAGGCGTGGTGGTTAGGCTTCTGTAATGTGGAGCGATTGTAACGTGGAGCAGCAGCTCAGTGCGGTTCATCAGACTCTTCACCAGGGCTTTAGTTTTGGCCAACGAGGTGCTACTTCTGAGGTGCGTGGTGTTTACCTCCTGAAAGAACTTCTCCCTGTAGGTGCAGAGACATAACGTTACAGCACGAACGGACCCATAAAACACGCTCAGAGTGCTCGAATCGTTTTTAAAATACTCGCCTCAACGCAAGGACAACGTTTTCCAGATCGCTGAAATCTAGTGGGACCTCCTTCAGGGAGCAAAGTAGCTCTAGCTCCTTCATCTTGTTCTGGTTCAAGAAGAGAACAATGAAATATGAATATCAAAGCAATCAGCAGTGGTAATGGTATACTCTCTAGAGCACATGTGTCAAACTCAAGGCCTGCGGGGCCGAGCCCGGCCCTTGCATGTTTTAATCCAGCCGGCATATCAATTTAGGTTCACAATACATTTAATCTAGCAGTGCTCCAAACCCAAAAAGACAGAAAACTGTTTTTCTAACTGCAATTACGATACACTCAAAGCAGAATTTGTCAAATTTGCCGACTTTGAGACTCTGAATTTCCCCAGAAGCAGAGAGTTTACATGTTCAGGCTGTGAAGTCGGCTGCGTGGTAGCCTGCTTTTAAAAATGTAATCATTGTTTTGCTTGATTTGCTAAACTCTATGATGGATAAGGAACTTTTTTGCTGACTTAAAAAGGACAATTCCGGCGCAAAATTAACCTACATATGTGAACCGAGTCTACCGTTCTCTGGGATATGTTTTCATGTCAATCAAATGTGTCTGTAGCTTGAAACAAGCTAGCGCGAACCGCTGATTAGCTTTTAACGCTACCTTTTTGGGGCAGAGGGTAAATCGCTATTTCTACACCACTAACGAGGCTCAAAATAGCACCACACTTCCATGGTAGCACAATGAGGGTCCCTACATGTAAATCAAAGCATTGAGAACTTTGTAAGTGTACAGACAGTTTATTAAAAAGATAGTTTATGAAGACAGTAGCATTCATGTTTACATACGGGAACCATCTCGGAAAATATTAATGACCAGTTGAACCACAAACGCCGTGCTTGAGCTATGTTACTGGTTGCACGGCCAGTTCTCAATGCTTCAGTTTATATTTAGGGACCCTCATTATGCTACCGCAGAAGTGTGGTGCTATTTTGAGCCTTGTTAGTGGTGTAGAAATAGCGATTTATTTTTACTTTACCCTCTGCCCCGAAGGCTAGCTTTAGAAGCTAATCACCGGTTTGCGCTAGCTTGTTTCAAGCTAGAGACACATTCGATTAGCATAAAAAACATGCTTGACTCGGTACACATATGTTATTAACCCCTAGGTTCATTTTGCCCCAGAATTGTCCTTTAAATAGGGCTTTACGTCAACAAAACTGCAAAAACAACATATCTAATAAAAGGCAGCAAGTGTCGGAGGAGGCAAGAAAAATTCCGAAAAATGTGACCTACGTAAAAAAAAAAAGCGACATGCAGTAATACAGTCAAAGATATTTGAATTTTCTCAATAACAGCATGTCAATAAACAATACACGTCTGGCATTAGAAGCGATTTTCATTTTCCAGTGTGGCCCTTAGTGAAAATGAGTTTGACACCCCTGCTCTAGAGGAAAATGTTAATCGTGTGTGTGTGTGTGTGTGTGTGTGTGTGTGTGTGTGTGGGGAGCCGGGTACCTCAAAGAAGTGGTAGTCGTGAAAGAAAGGAGTGTTGTTCTCCAGCTTTCCCTGCTGGGCCTCGTCCACCTCATTCTGCCACTTCTGCTCCAGTTCTGCGACACTCTGAAAGCAACACAGGGATAATTAGACACAAAGTAAGACTTGTTTTCTAATAAAGCTCAGATCTGTTCAGCCTCAACCTTATTTTAAGTGATAACCCATTCGGTTGGTTTTAATATAAGGGCGTTTTCAATTCAATTCAATTTTATTTATAGTATCAATTTATAACAAGAGTTATCTCAAGACACTGTACAGATAAAGTAGGTCTAGACCACACTGTATAATTTACAAAGACCCAACAATTCAAGTAATTCCCCCAAGAGCAAGCATTCAGTGCAACAGTGGCAAGGAGAAACCTGGGACAGACCCAGGCTCTTGGTAGGAGGTGTCTGACGATGCCGGTTGGGGGCATGATGAACAGTGGCGATAATAGTCACGATAAAGATACTGGATCAGTGACTAGAAATAGTAGTTGTAGTAGTTCATGGCATAACAGGGCACTGCAGGATGTCACAGGACGTAGCAGGATGCAGCAGGAGGTAGCCGGGCACTGCAGAGCGTAGCAGTTGTAACAGGGCATAGCAGGGCGCGCAGCAGGACCACGGAGACAGACTACAACCACCTGTAGTTCGGTTTAGTCGGTGCTATTCCAGGGTGAAGTTGTAGCATTGTTGCACGTTAGCGTTCAAACTGTACTTTGTGAAATGCACCAAACATTGTAAACAAAACGGTCGCTGGTCTGTTGGGACATTATATGGGAGTGAAACTCGGCCACACTTCCGGTAACACCACATATACAACGTCTTGGGTCTTTTGGTTTTGCTTTGGCATTCTTAATAGTTCAAGTTTATTGTCATATGCATATTAGTACGAAGTACTACAGCAATGAACTACAACGTGCCTTGGCACTCTCTCAGCACCAGCCAATAATAACAATTTTAAAAACACAATAGCATTTAAAAGCATCTAGGAATATCTAAACACTATATACATAAGTGACTAAGACCACAGCCCTCCTTCCTGTTGTGCTATAGTCCAATAACCTTATTTATTACCTGGAGGTAAAAACTATCCCTAAAACGTGTTGTACGTTGGGATGCTCTGCAAACGTCTACCTGATGGAAGGTGGGAGAAGAGATTGTATGCAGGATGACCACAATCCTGCATAATACCTTGTGCCTTTTTAGTGCTGCGCTTCCAGTAAACGATTCAAGTGGAACCCCAATGATTTGAGTTAGTTTAGAAGAAGGCGAACAATATGAACAGCTGACAGACAGCAAATGAGAGAGAGAGAGAGGGATATAGAGAGAGAGAGAGAGAGAGAGAGACCACTAACCACCAACTTATTACTAGTTTTACACTTATTTTTGGAATGCATGGTCAATAAACCTCATTTATAAGAAATTATACCTAATCCTTGAGTTAAAAAAAGCAGAAATTATGAATTATTTTAAATAATATTAAAGGAAGGACAATCACAGACTGCTATATGTCAACGTTCAGTTGGGATACTGTTTCAAAACGTTTCAATTTCTTTTTCAAATGCTAAAAAAATGTAAATGCAATCTTTTGCTGTATTTGCGAAGTGCGTTGCATGGAATCATCCATCGGTGTTATTTTTGGTTAATTAAAATCAGAAAGTTAAAAAGAAACCCATATTTCTCATATAGACATTTAGAAAATGGGTCAAATTTGACCTGAACACAAAACACGGGTTAAAAAATGATAAATTGAAAGAAAAACCAAAAGCTTTGCTGTGCGACAGAGGCTCACCTGCAGCTGACGCTCCATCGAGTTGATCTTCTTGAAGGTCTCCACCATGATCTTACAGACCAGGTCGTACTCCTCGGCGTGGTCCTCGCGGTACTGGTAGTTGACGAGCGACTGCAGGGCGTCCATCAGGCTCAGATGTTTTATGACACACGACACTATAACCTCCTCCATAACGTCGGGCCTGATCACGTCCCTTAAGGACAAAAACAGTTATGCTTGGATGAGAAAACTATACAGTTTTACTTTAATTTTAGGGTTTGCTCAAGGGGAAAAGTAATGTCACAGTTCAAGGTGTTTTCTAGGGCTGTGCTCGATTGAAGAAATTCTTAGTCGACTAAAACTCATTCATTTGTATCGACTAATCCATTAGTTGATTAAATCGACAGATCTGTAAATCTGAGTTTCTCTGCAAAGAGTCGTGCAAAAGCCGCACTTTAATTCTTGTGTTTACAAGAGATGTGCTCGTACGTTTCTTGGAAATAAGTCATTCAGCATGAAAACAGCATCAAACATATAAAACTAATAGACTAAAGAAATCTAAGTTGACTAAGACCAAAACCGACTAAGACGGAGCAGCCCAAGGATTTTCACTGTTGATTTGTTTAACCTTTTTATTGTTTTGTTGCTTAATGTTGCTTCCCCTCTCTCTAGTCTTTGGTCTTTTTTATGTTTTCCTTGAACATGCATACCCTCTGTACTGTGACAATGTGACCGGCTTACTTGATGCTAGGACGGAATTGCGGTCGAGCCCTTCCAGACACCTCTCGCAGCCTTCCTATGATGCCTGGAGGGAGGCGGATACGAGGCAAGTCAAAGTAGGTCCCCGGCATGAGGCCCGGGGGCGGGATGAGCACGTCGGAGGGGTAGGTGAACTCCCGGTCCTCCTCGATAGTGAGCGGCAGAGGTGACGGGCTGGGCGTGAGGGCGGGAGAGATCGCACCGTTGGCTTCCACCTGCCACTGACACCTACAGAAAGAACAAAGCCTGTCATCTGGCTGCCAGCTGTTATTGCTGTGTTCTTTTTTCCCCCCACTTAAATATTTGATATTAAATTTGACAACAAAATAACAAACCCTCAAACATTAACAACAGAGTTTCTGCAGGTTACACCAAGTCAAAGTTAAGACTTTTAAAGAGCTTTTATCGGAGCATTATGAACACAATTTAAGAAGTTTTTCAAGCCCAACTATCGCTGAACTTGTACTTCCCCAAAGCTGAAGAATCAAATCTGTTTCATGTCTGTGGAGCAATCCAAAAGAGACTCAATAACACAAGAGCTGATTGGCTGCAATATACAGTAAGCTGCATGTTGGTCTCATTTGTAGTCATAATACAGCAAAATTATATTTGGACTAGCGAAAGAAAGAACTACAACACGACGGAATAAATAGATAAAAAAAGAGCATTAGAGGAAGCGAGGCATGGACGTAGGAAGAAAACCTAGAACACAAAATTTCAGCAAATATAAGACCTCAAGGCCTAAAATTTTGAAATTTAGACTTTTTAAGACACCACATGGTTAAATTTTTTTGTTGTACTGCACACTGCTGCAGGTCCTCTTTTCACCCTGTGTGTTGAGCTCTCTGTTTTAGCTACAGAGTGAGACCTCTCACTTCTGTTGGGAGTCGCACATGCTCAGTAGCTAGGTAAGGACTACTAGCCAGTCAGAAGCAGAGTATGAGGGCGTGCCCTGACAGTACCTAGATAAGGACTACTAGCCAGTCAGAAGCAGAGTATGAGGGCGTACCATGCTAGCAGCTAGGCGAGCATTATAACGTGTGTTACAAAGTGACCACGTTTGTCTCTGAAGTAAAGGCTGGACTACAATAGAGCTGTTTGGAGCAGTTTGTGAACAGTGTTTTCTGTTGGAGATTTTAAGTGCCTTTGGGGGGGACTTTGGGCGTTTTCGCTTTGTAAACCTATAACATGCACAAAAAGATATACAACACGATAAAGGAAAGAGGAAAAACCAAAAAGCATAATATGAGCACTTTAACTGTTGTTCTAGTCCAGTGTCGTCTTTTTGAGTCTTGTATAGAGTCTATTTTCCCCATGTTCTGTCCAGTTGTGCTTTTTGTAGCCTCAGTATGTGTGTCAATCTTTCCATCAAAAAGATTTCTTCCACAATTGTTACTGTCCTTAACGCGGCATTTTGCAAGCTACTATCAGTATTATGCAATGTATTGCAATGTATTACTAGCAAATAAAATTTTCTTCAGAGAATTTACACAGATAAAGCACAAAACAATTTTTAAGAATGTCATATCCTAGTGTTTGTTGCAACTCCTTACTTAAAGGTATAGTGGAGGATTTTCTTTTTCCGAGTGGATCATCAAGACTATTGGTCCTCCTGGTTGTCAATTATTCTGGTGATATGTTTACGTCCCTAGCTTTCAGGTGTATATGTGTGGTGAGCTTGAGCTACGGTTTCAGCCATTCATTGAAGCATTGAAGCTTTTGGGAGAATATTTCACACGCCTACTTTTCACTTTTGTATGAGCCATGCCGACAGCAACTTGTAAACAGTGCACTCTCGTGCACACGTTTAATAGGCGTTCCCTCTTGGGAGCAGGCAGAGGGTTGCGCATGTGCATTTTTTCAAAAAGTACAGAGGGCGGTTCTTTTCTAAAATTCGGGAAAATCCTCCACAATACCTTTAACATTTCCCAATATACAATTCTTTTTTGAGAATGAGAATGTTCCATATCATCGGACCCTGACTCTGGCCAACAATTCTGAGGACTGCGCAGCAGCTGCTTGCTTTTCATTTATGGTGATTTAAATTCTTCCATTAGAATTCCCTCTGGATTTATGAATTGGCAGCTGAATGATGTGTCCTTTGTGATGTGTGTTCTTTCTCCTATTTCACCCCGATATATTTTGCATGTCATTTAGCTGACGCTTTTATCCAAAGCAACTTACAGTTGCTATATATGTCAGAGGACACACGCCTCTGAAGCAACTAGGGGTTAAGGGTCTTGCTCAGGGACACATTGGTTGATGTATCGCAGTGGGAACTGAACCCAGCTCTCCCACACCAAAGGCATGTGTCATAGCCACTGCGCCATCACCACCCAGTAGTTGAATGTTTGTGTTCAATCCTTGATATAATGCCGAAATGGTTTATGGTTATGTTAAATTATGGTTTGGATGACACCATTCAGTTTTGCTATGTTCAACTACGTGCCACTAAAGATTCTGCACCAATTCTACTATATTTATCACAGGGGCAATCAATAACACTGGGAGACATTTTGATGTATTTTCTTTGAGCTGCGTCACCTTTGCAGCAGCTTTGAGCAGAGCAGATCGTGGCAGGCTTCCTCCTCTCGTGTCACCTCCGGTCCGTTATAAAGAATGCGGAGCATCGAGCAAGCCAGCACGGACAGGCCAAGGGCGAGGTCTGCCAGGAACGGGAGGCCTCCGGAGACGTCCTCGGATGACTCCTGAAAACAAAAAGCATCTTCAGAATAAGCGGTTGTTCTTCTTCATGTTCCACACTGACCGCCAGTATGATTATACAACAACAAAATACTAGCGGTGTCACGATTCAAATAGCGAGTCGACCTGACTTTCCGTTTCAAGGTTGCGATTCGATTCAATTCTCGATTTAACAATTTGTAACAGGGACGGCAATGTCACAATAAGAGCCGAAAGATAACAGAAGGGTACTTTCTACAACAACAATTTAGGTTTCTCAGAGCCCCGTCAGAGCCCACAGACTTAACTTTCGTCGTTCGTTTTCATTACTCACTCTCAGGGAAGGCTAAATGTTGCCACACAGTGACCGCTAAGCTAACGTTACCCTGTGTCTTTAGCTGCATGCCACCAGCCGCTATGCTAACGTTACGCTGTGTCTTTAGCTGCATACCCACAGCCCGTAAGCTAACATTACCCTGTGTCTTTAGCTGCATACCACCAGCCCGTAATCCAACGTTACCCTGTGTCTTTAGCTGCATACCACCAGCCCGTAAGCTAACATTACCCTGTGTCTTTAGCTGCATGCTACCAGCCGGTAAGCTAACATTACCCTGTGTCTTTAGCTGCATACCACCAGCCCGTAAGCTAACATTACCCTGTGTCTTTAGCTGCATACCACCAGCCCGTAAGCTAACATTACCCTGTGTCTTTAGCTGCATGCTACCAGCCGGTAAGCTAACATTACCCTGTGTCTTTAGCTGCATACCACCAGCCCGTAAGCTAACATTACCCTGTGTCTTTAGCTGCATGCTACCAGCCGGTAAGCTAACGTTACCCTGTGTCTTTAGCTGCATACAACCAGCCCGTAAGCTAACGTTACCCTGTGTCTTTAGCTGCATGCTACCAGCCGGTAAGCTAACGTTACTAGCGGTGTCACGATTCAAATAGCGAGTCGACCTGACTTTCCGTTTCAAGGTTGCGATTCGATTCAATTCTCGATTTAACAATTGGTAACAGGGACGGCAATGTCACAATAAGAGCCAAAAGATAGCAGAAGGGTACTTTCTACAACAACAATTTAGGTTTCTCAGAGCCCCGTTGGAGCCCACAGACTTAACTTTCGTCGTTGGTTTTCATTACTCACTCTCAGGGAAGGCTAAATGTTGCCACACAGTGACCGCTAAGCTAACGTTACCCTGTGTCTTTAGCTGCATGCCACCAGCCGCTATGCTAACGTTACGCTGTGTCTTTAGCTGCATACCCACAGCCCGTAAGCTAACATTACCCTGTGTCTTTAGCTGCATACCACCAGCCCGTAAGCTAACATTACCCTGTGTCTTTAGCTGCATGCTACCAGCCGATAAGCTAACATTACCCTGTGTCTTTAGCTGCATGCTACCAGCAGGTAAGCTAACATTACCCTGTGTCTTTAGCTGCATACCACCAACCCGTAAGCTAACGTTACCCTGTGTCTTTAGCTGCATGCTACCAGCCGATAAGCTAACGTTACCCTGTGTCTTTAGCTGCATGCTACCAGCCGGTAAGCTAACGTTACCCTGCGTCTTTAGCTGCATACAACCAGCCCGTAAGCTACACTGCATCTGTTGTTGTTTTCTTCAGACGTGCATGCGAGTAGACGGGGCTGGAAAGAGAGAAAATAATCCTGGGGGAATCGCCGATCCTGCTCTTGATTTTAGTTTGAAATCAAAAGCTCAATCGATTGATTTTAAATATAAAAACATAATCGTGACACACCTAGTAGATACAGATGTTCGGGACGTGCCAGTGCTTCCACTTTTTACCTGAGCTCTGACAGTGCAGGAGAACCCCCACATGGCTTTATCGGGGGTGTTGTGTTCACGTCCACTCCTCATCTCAAAGGAAAATGTCACAGTGTCTCCTTCAACCTGAAATAGGACAGAAAAAAAATTTGCTTTTCAAGACTGTATGTGCACCAGTTTTTTGTGGCTCAGAATTGACCTTTGTTGGGGGGACACATTAAGCATTGGGTCTGGGGGTCTTGCCCCAGGAAATTTTGCTGGCTAAAACCCTTTTCGGGGGGGCGCCAAAAATGTCTTTATGCTGGAAAAACACCTTCTTTTACCTTGACAAGGTCTTTGGGCCAGCCTGTCCCCAAGACACTGCGACTGCCATATCCCAGAGTGTTCCCTCCATACTCTGTTACTTTGCGACTGTTGGTGTTGGGACCGGCGTAGATAACCAGCTGAAACATCAGAGAAAACATTTAGTGTCAAGTATCCCCAACCAGTTCTTTGCAATGCCTGAGAAATAGCACACAATGTTTGTAAGAGCAACAAGCGATGAAGGTATGGCTTGGCAATATGTTGATATTATATGGACATTGATATACAAGGCTAGATATCTTTCTTACATTATGGATATCGTAATAAGACACAAGAGTCTTTTCCTGGTTTTAAAGGCTGCAGTACAGTAAAGGGACATAATTTTCTAAAAACTTACTAGACTTACTAGCTGCACAATATATCCTTTTTTATCGTCCCTGCGATATCAACGGGCACAATAAACCCATCACGAAAGGCTGCAAAATATCGTAAAAGACACTCTGGAAACACTGGAAATTATTTCCTTGCATTTGTTTTAACTTCAAAAACACATTTGTTGTACTTTAGCAGAATATTCAAAGCCGCAAACGTAAGTACACTTTAATATCTGTTTCTTTATCGCAAGTATAAGCATAGTAATGATGTAGTAAGTATTATCGTTACTGCGATATTCAACGTTATTGCATATGACATATTTTCCTTATATTATGCAGCTACTTACTAGCGGTTCTGTTATTTGCCTTTACCCGCTTAGTCATTGTATCCACATTATTGGTGATTATTAATCAAAGCTCTCATTGTATTAATATTTTATGAAAGCACCAATAGTCAACCCTACAACATCGCTGCAATATCAACATATTTGGTCAAAAATATTTTTATATTAGATTTTTTCCATATCCCCCAGCTCTAGATAAAGGCCACGCTCGCATGACGCGGTACTAAAGTAAGCGCCATAAGTGTCTGCGAGAGTCAGTACCTTGTCATAGTCGTACTGTGAGGAGCAGCGAGAATCAAAGCGAAGGTACAGGCAGCGGGCTCCTGGGATGTGTACCGTCTCCTTGAACTTGTAATTGTCCCTCACAGGGTGCACCGTCTCTACGGTCTTCCCAGCAGCCCATGGGGCGGGGATCTTCAGCCCTGTCAGGAAACCGGGCTCCTCGCGTTCGTCAAGAATTCTGATATCAAGGATACAAAAGAAAACTGAGCTTATGGCAGACAAGAAATTACTAACTCAAATGCAGCAAAGTGATCCAATATATAATCAAAGGGATTCTTTGTGAATTAATTCTTCTTTTCTTCTTGTCATTAAAGTTTTCAATCACTTATACTCAGACAGACAGTATCCTTACATTTAGTTACAAGATGTACCAAGGCCTGTGATAAATTAACATATTTAGTACAACACATCTGCAAATTCGTTTTCAACATTCTTATAGTGGACCTTCAGAAAACGTACTTGTCATCAGCAGCACATGCCTTCGCCCCCGGCTCTAGAAAGCCACCCATAGGTGGAGGCTCTTCGGTGAAAAGGGGAGACTGAGTCTTTAGTAGCAGGGCAGTCTGGAAAATAAGAGAGTGGAAATAAATACTTTAACGATGACTGCTTTTTCTTCTAGTGTCAGGCCAATATTTGCGCTTTTACATGTATCGGCGTTGGCCGATACGTGGCTGCTGCGTTTGCCGATAGTTTTTTCCCGGCATTATTTACAGACAGGCATCCACAGGCAGCTCTGTGTTGCTGAAGACGCTGCAGTTCACGTTCAGACCGTGGACTGCCCCTCCCCCACTAGCAGAGTGCTGGTGCTGGAAGCCAGCAGGCAGGCTTCCAGCACCATGGCAGTATTAAATTACAAATCAAGCACTTTATTTCAATGGCTACTTTTCAGGTTTATGGTTTTCTTAAATTATTTAAATGTGTCGACAAAGGACATTTTGTCTTCTATGTCAGCATGCAATGCATCATCAAGGCTGTGTTGTAGATGTTGATGAAAGCCTTTTACCCTTGCACAGTTAACCATATGCAGTGCACCCGTCCATATGATGCACATTGCACACGTAATTTGGGTGACATGAATGTAAGATGATCGCAGAAGTGACACTGATCGGTGTTTTTGTTTATAATTTTTAAAGAAATGGCAGAGCAGATTCCGAAAACTAATCCAGTGTGGCAGGGTTTACATTTTTATGATGTAAATTGAGGGAGCAAAAGCAGTATCGGCTTCAAACATCGGCTCAAGAAAATCAGCAGCCCGTATCGGTCATCAGCTAAGGCTGATGAAAAGAAAAAAAAACGCTATCGGCACTAAAAAAATCCATAATGGTTGATCCCTATTTTCTACTTGGTTCACGACTTTCATTTTGCTGTTTTTTTTTTGTTTTTTTTTAAATCAGGAAGGTCAGACATAGCTAAAGTTTCAAAAGACAATTACAGTACATACAATTCTTCCAATGTAGATTCACTAGAAATACATAATAATACAATATCACTCAGACAATTGCATCAAGCCATGTCACAAAAAAAGCTTTCCTTGCATCCGTCTTTCTCCCTTTCATTTCACCTTAATCAACTATAAACATCTGAACAAAAGGTGTCACATACAGATTGATTTATGATAATCTACTACACATTACAGTCTCCTCAGTAGTTCAGCTAAACGGCAATTTAGCAAGGTGATTAAAGCAGCTCTGGTCTCTGTTGGGTAATGCACCTGAGCCATTTTGACTACAATTCCTTAAATCTTTCTGATTGTAATTTTATAGAAAATGTAAGTCTCTCCATAATGTACATTTCATGAATAGTTTTCAAACCAATTGTCTGGAAAACGTGTTGTTTTTTAAATGCAAGAATTGCCTTTTGGACCGGCAAGACTCCAACCTGGCTGGTGTAGAGGACCAGCTGCACCAGCTGAGGCATGAGGGCGTCGGCAAGCGTGAGGGTCTGCAGGTTGGGGTGCATCAGAGAGGTCAGCAACACGGGCAGCAGGTGCCCAAGCATAGTGGCCTTTGTTATCTGTTCCAGGCCTTTCAACCTGAAAAAAAACAAACATTAATGTTAAGGTGTTTATAGTCTCGCATTGCCGGACCTTCCTCCACAGCGCTGCAGAGGAAGGTCTGTCCAGTCCACACTGCATTCGTGGACGGGAGAAAAACTGGTTCATTGGCATTTCTTTAAACCAATCACAACCGTCTTGGGTGGCGCTGATCTCCGGACGGAGCCACGGTGCCTCTGCTAAATAGCCTCTGGAAGGAACTTGTTTTGGTGGAACACGTGTACGTTCAAAAGTAGTTTTAGTCGAGCGAGAGAAAACTCTGATTGGACAGATAGTCTAGCTAGCTGTCTGGATTTACCCTGCAGAGATCTGAGAAACTTCTCTGATGTCAGCTTGTTAAATGTGAATATTGTTCTAGTGTCTTCCCTCCTCTGTGACAGTAAACTGAATGTCTTTGAGTTGTGGACAAAACGAGACATTTGAGAACGTCATCTTGGGCTTTTTGGGAAACACTGATCTACATTTTTCACCATTTTAGAGACCAAACAACATCCATTCATCCAAGAAATAATCCACAGATTAAATCGACAATAAAAAAAATGAGTTAGTTGCAGCCCTAAGCAAACACGACTTGAAATAAGATCATTGATTGTTGATTTTAAAACCGCGTCCATGAACGATTTCTCCTGCATTCTTTTATTCTTTGGAAGGAAGCTACAGCATCAGCCAGGGTTTAGTTCAATCTCGTTTCACGGTGAAAACGTGCATTAGGGACAAATTCAGAGAACATCATGTCTGGTTTTTATTTCTGTCAGTTCCATTATGGTTTTACGGTAACACAGTTGACACCACAGATGAACTTCAAAAGTCTGCTCATGCGTTATAATAAAATTAGGGGCTAGTAGATTTTAAAAAGCTATCCAGAAGTAGGGCTGCAGCATATGAAGAAAATATCGAATTGTGCTTACTTTGACTGATATTGCTATTGTGATATGATTCACGGTATTGAAGGGAATGATCATTTGTGTATCATTATCATCATTTTCATTGAAAATTATTCAAATATAAATGATTATAGTGTGATTTTTGTGAGGATCTGTACCAAACAAAGAGGTTTACTTTAGTCTGTAGGACAGGATTTGAAGGCTGTGACGTCTCTGCAGCATCACAACATTTAATTGAGAACAGTTTGACACATAATTTACCTTAAAGTGCCCATATTATGAAAAGAAAATCACTTTTTCAGGGATTTGGGGTGTTATTTTGTGTCTCTGGTGCTTCCACACACATACACACTTTGAAAAAAAACATCCATGGTGTTCTGAGTGAGATACGGTTTCTGAATGTGTCCTGACTTCAGTCTTCTGGTGAGCTGGTCAAACTCTGCACAGCTTTCTACGTCACTAGCCGAGACAAGGGGCCTAGGGGGCTAACCGTTAGCATGCTAGCACGCTAGCTCATTCTCAATGGCAAAACACTGCAACAACACACAAATTCCCCCTAATCTACAAAATAAATTGTATAGAACTACTTCCATGTCCCTGTTTTAATTTAAAGTAAATAAATAATAAACAAATACAAATCTTAAAGTCAAGTTCATAAAGTAACTTTCTTTGCACTCATTTGATTGCCATCAAGATACACTGGTAGGAATTGCTTTCCATTGTTAATATGTACTTAAAAACAGTTCTGAAATGCAAAATAACAGAATTTTAATCATGTGATAAAACATGCGATTAACTATAGAAATTCGGCGATTAATCACGATTAAGAAAAAAATTAATTGTTTGACAGTCCTATTTTTTTGTATATGTTTTTCCGTGCTAATAGATGAAGGGTCGTGGGTGGGATGCTGTGTGATTATAGTGGCTTTCCGGAGTACTGACCGGGTGTGAAGTTCTGTTTGGGTTTCGGGGGAGAAAATTATGTTGCTGGCCTGATTGGTTATTCCTGCAAGTTTTCTTTTGTGTGGATTTTGCATTAAGTAAAGTCCCTATTGCGATTATCTATCGCAAAAATAAAACCAAGGGTCTTTTTGTGAATGTACCCGAGTCAAACTTTCGTTTAAAAGCATAATTAGGACGGAAATAGGCCTGTCGCAATACGCAATAAATCAATTAATCGCATGACAAATAAAAATGAGCTTGAACATTTTTATATGGACATTATCGCAGCCAGAAACATTTTCATTTTATTTATTGTTTTTGGTTGTGTTTGGTTTTTATTCCAGTGCATTTTTTGTTAGCAGACTGAGGGTCCATTTTATTTGTTATTTTATATTATGGTAGTTTTGTTGATTTATTGTGGATATTTAAAATGTCTTCCAGTTCCATTGTTAAATATTCTTTAGAAATAAATGTTTATTGATCTTTGAAAAGGTGTACCTGCATTATTATTATTATTATTATTATTATTATTATGTCATTATCATTATATCAGATGAAACAACAATATTATCGTTTATCGCAATAATTTCTGGGACAATTTATCGTCCAGCAAAATTTGTTATCGTGACATGCCTAGAAGGAAGCGCCACTTTTAGGATTTACCGTATTTTTGTTTTTGTCAAATGGCCTTTTGAATCGGAGAGCTAGGGGCACTACAAGTATAGCATCTAAATCACTATTTTTAAAACACTAAGAAGGCTCGACACAACATTACACTACACCTTAACGAAAACGTTGAGAACATTGGTTGTGTTCACAGAGTTTACTAAAAAGAAAGGACAACTCACTGTAGCTGTTGGTTTTTCCGCTCACCGCCATCTCGCCAGTCAAAGCGTCAATCTCCGAATGCAAATGAACGGACTCCATAGGAGGAAATTCTTATAAGAGGCTCCTTTTTCAACTACAAGGTAATTATTGTTTTCCACCCACGACAAAACAACGAATAATCAGTGCATTTATATGGAACTAAGCTTGAGGAGCTTTCCGTCTTTACTCTCCTCCCTGTTATGTTGCAGGAAACCGAAAACGGAAATACGGTAAATCTTAAGAGTGCCGCTTCCGTACTAAATATGCTTTTAAACAAAAAGTTTGACTCGGGTACATTCACAAAAAGACCCTAGGTTGCATTTCGGCGAGAGTTCGGCTTTAATTAAGCCGCCCTATCCAAGCTGAACAAAGGGGGTTATTTTCCCACACTGTGAAAAGTTACTTTTTAATGAAAGTTAAAAGTTCACCTGGTTTCTCTGTCGGCGATGTCGCTGTTAATGAGAGCGGTGGTCACCTGCTGCAGGGTCTCCAGCACTTCATCACATCCCACCAAGATCTTGGTTGCCAGGGACAGGATGCTACATTGGAGCTCCTAAGGACCACAAACACACACAATATTCCCAAACTTTCGTAACACTGATTTCAAGATTTTGAATCATCATCTCTTTCATGCAATATGGAAGTTATAAAAACAACTTTTGAGTCTACATGTACAGTATTGGCACAATCTGGGCTGTTCTTTTACATCAGACTGTTTAGCTTCTATCGTTTTGTCAGTAACCGTTAGTATCGATAGGAGGAAGAAACAAGTCACACACACAATGGTGTGTCTCTGTGTGGTTGTGTGCGTGTGTGCATGTGTGTGTGTGTGTGTGTAGGTGTGTGTACATGTGTATGTGTGCGCGTGTACATGTGTGTGTCTGTGTACACGTGTGTGTGTTTGTGTGCATGTTCTTATGTATATGTTTGTGTGTACGTGTGTTTTAATCGCGATTATGATTTTGGCTCCTAACAATCTCAAAAACAGAGTAATCGAAGAAAAAAACGATTATTTCGCATAAGTAAACTCTTATTGTGTCTCGTGTTCTTAACCCTGGTGTTGTCTCCCCATCGACCATTCACTTGTTGTCCTTCTGGGTCAAAAAAATAAATAAATCTGAAGATACTCCAAGAAATGACATCACAATAAGCAAAAATATGCAAAATATATGTAGCAGATTTCTATCGCACAGTTCAAAAGGGGTGTTATTAGGAATCCCACTTGGTTTGTTTGTAAAACCCGCCCTACGGAGCAACCCGATTGGTCGGGGGTTAGGCATTGACCTCGGGTAGTTAACCGATTGGTCAGGTGATAGGACCTGAACAAATCAGGCTCCGTTAGCTCCTGCGAGCATGGACGCCTGGCCAATCGTAGCGCGTGAATGCTGTTAAAGGGCGGGTCTTGCCCAGAACTGCAGTGGGTTCCATAACAACGCTTCAATAACACTGCAACGAGCACACATTACTTATGCAGCGCCACAAAAAGAACATTCCTCTCCCGTTGCTCCGCTTGGTGGGTTGGTCTCACACACACAGACTCCACGTGCACAGAGGTAGGGGAACTTAAAGGGGATGTTTACCTGTACCTTCATTGTTTCCCCTTGTAGGGAGCTGTCGCTGTCGTCGTTATCATCCGGACGGATGAGAACGGTGTTACTGAGCAGGTGGTTCTGAACAGCCATGAGGTAGCGCAGACTGGGTGAGACCACCTGCAGAGAGGGAAGACCAGCGCAACTTTATACCGGTGCAATCTCACAAAACGTGTCACGTAAACAGGGTAGGCCTGAAACAATTATTACATCATTGTCTAACTGTCAATATTTTTACATAAACGCGGTTTCTTTGTTTAACTGCTAGCATTAGCTAAGGTCTTAAGGCGTATGGCTGCTAGTTGGTGGTTTTGTTTAGATATGACAAATTGTAATTATATAAGTGATTATTGGCCGGACTATGTATTTTTATTATTTCAAATGTTAGTTGTTGGCGCTTGACCCCGTACACCAGCGCATCTCCAACTCTGGACCAACCTGCAAGTAAATCCCAGTACCCAGTACACTCTTCGTGTTATGAAAAATGTCTATTAATCAATTAATTGTCAGTGATGTTGAATATATGTGGGAAAAAATTGACAAAAAAAGTTGAAGGCAAAAAAATAAATTAAAAAAAAAATCTGAAAAAAAAACTTGTTAAAACAAGTACAAAATACCCAAATCGCTCCAAAAGTTGAACAGTTAAACAGAGAACTCAACTAGAATGTTTGTCACTTAAAACCTAAAAGTGAGTTGATTAAATGTTATTGCCAATCATTTCAGACCTCTGAACTGGAATATTAATCAGACTCCGACCTTTGAGTGATATGTTGGAGAATGCTATCTATCTATCTATCTATCTATCTATCTATCTATTAGGGGTGGTACGGTTCACAAAACCCACGGTTCGGTTCGTATCACGGTTTTAGGGTCAAGGTTTTCGGTTCAGTACGGTTCTTATTTTTTCTTTATCACTCCAGAATATACTTCAGCATATAGCTAAAATTAGCATATTGAATGCATGTTGCACAAAACGTACACACAGTGGCAGTTCTATATTGTTTTATTTCATCATAGGTAACATGAAATCCAAAATGTTCCCACACACCCGACTATAAACGACGCTGGCGCATCCTGCAGCTCTGGGCAGCCTCTCTCCCACCTGACATCTCTGCAGGTGACGTGACGTGACCTGCAGTGGCCATGGCAGCAGCACCCCACTCCACTTGAGGAGCGGTCGGCTCGGTGTCTCTCCAAATCTGACGAAAATCTTTTAAACTGACCTTTGTCGATCTGAAATGAAGACAGATTCAGCAACTGCATGGCCTATTTCTCGCTTAAAATGTTTTCAGAAACACGTTTCGGTGAACTATTTTAGTACAATATGAGATCGTATTCTGAACGAGCCGCCATGACAGTCTGGCTTTGAAATTTGGGACCAGCCAGACCCATGTGACGCAATCGTCCAATCAGCTGCCATGGGTTGCGTTTGTCACGCCCATCCCGCTCGTCATTTCCAGTAAGTGTTTTAACATAGGTGTATAAAGTGGCCACTACGGCAGTAAGAGGTTAGTGACCATTAACAGTGTACTGACGAACCGTGCGGTACACACGCTCCGAACCGAGACTAGCGAACCGAGCGGTTTGGGTGTTTTTTCATGAACCGTACCACCCCTACTTACTAACTAACTAACTAAATAACTAACTAACTAACTAACTAACTAACTAACTATCTATCTATCTATCTATCTCTCCCTCCCTCCCTCCCCAGCATTGGGCTGGTGGATGGTGCTAATTTTGAACCCTGGATGTAAATCAACTCAGATGGGGTTTAGGTTTCTGCTGAACTGAAGAGTCATACTGGCACAGTGGAGAGCAGCTTCTGGAAGTCGTCACGGGCAACTGTCTGACATTTGGTGATGACGAGGCAGGATTCCCGGACTACAGTCTTCAGGATACAGTGCAGCAGCTCATCACTCAATCTGTAAAAGAGAGACTTCTATCACTAACTTGTTGTTTAAAATCAGCATAGACCCCTTATCTGAGAGAGGGACGGAGCAGGGACCCCCTAATACATATTCATAACATTTAGCCAGTTATGTCGTGAACGCCTGGGAGAAGAGAAATAAAGCTCTTTACCGAGATGATCTGTAGATGTTTGTTTGTGCTGTATTTGCATATGCGAGAGCGGAAGATGCCTGTTAAATTTCGGTGTCTTGTTATCCCAAGAGGGACAGGCCAAATGTTTGGCAGGACACAGAAATAAAGTAAAACATTTTTATGACATTATGTTCTGTGCGGTTATCAAAGGCTAATGGAAATTCTACCCTATAGTTACAGGACAGCCACTTACCTGTAGTGGTCATCTTCTTCACTCCCAAATCTATTCTTCTGCAGTTGGTCTGCCAGGTTGGTGAGGATGACATCACGAAGTTGAGACAGGCCACTGTTCCTTTCACCTTCGAGCGTCGCACACAATTACACAGAATATTAGATATATATTCACCGCAAAACGGTAAAAGTGCCAGTTCTATTGCAATGTGTGTTTACTAGAGATGTTAATGTTTAACTGTTAACCGACAATAAGAATTTTGACCAATTAATACTATCAGTTTAACAGCTGAAAACAAAATAATTAAAACTAAAATAAAAAAAGTTATTAAAAAAAACATTTTTTGCATAATAAAAAGATAAAAGGAAATCTATTTCTCGACTGCTAGTTGACTTGCTAGTGCTAACTTTCCACCGGCAAGTTGCGTTTAAAGCTCTTTTTTTCTGCTAAGTTCGCGTCTCTCTGCTGGACGGCCTTCACAGCCGATAGCTACAGTACGTAACGTGACATATGCCACACATCCACGAGGACTGGCGGGTTAAATCGGCTGTCTTACACACAGAGTATGCCAGGCCAGACTGATCTCATGAATTGGCGTATGTATGAAACGCCAATTTGTATTCCGTTTTTGCCGTGTTATGAAGACGCATAATTGATTTATTGATTAGACTTTATTGTCCACCTTAGTGGAAATTTGTCTTCGACTTCTCCGACATCAATGACACCAATATAAAATTACATTAAAATACACACAGTTAATAGCACAACTCTAATACCATCAACATGCAACAACAGGAATGGAAAACAGTGCAGACAATTAAGATAAGGTAGGTTTCGATCTACAGTTAACACATTTAACTTTTTAAGTTAAGTTCATGTATGGCATAGGGGATAAAGGATCTCTTATAAATGTTCCGACTCGCCCTTGGAACCCTGAATCTACGGCCAGATGGAAGCAACTCAAACTCCAAGTTTAGTGGGTGTAGGGTATCTGCTGATATCTGTCTGGCCTTCCTGAGTACTGCATTATCAAATACATCCCCAAGCTGCCTTTGTGACTTGCCAATCACCTTCCCTGCAGTATTAACAATTTTGGAAAGCTTGTTTTTATCTTTCACATTCAGGTTACCATACCAGGCAGTTATATTAAACTGTAAAATACTTTCTACTAAGCCCCTATATGCCATCTCAAGAATGTATTGATTGACCCCGAAACTAAAACGCAAAATGCGTTTTTGCGTGTATATCAACGCAAATCGGCCGCCATTGGCCTACATTGCGAGTGAATTTCCGCCGTAGCAAGTAGTATAAAAGAACGGGTGATTGGGTAGGTTGGGGTGTTGGATGGGTAAAACACAGGGCTTTCACCTGGGAGAGCCGGGTTCGCGCCCCGCGTGTGGCGATTTTTCGGCCGTTTTTTTTTTTTATTTTTTGTTTTTAATAAGCCTTACCCAATGTTTCTTTCCTAAACCCAACCATTTGTTGTTGTGTTTTAGTCGTTATTTTCCGTGTTTTTGTACTAAAGCCACCATTTTTTTTTTTCTTGCCAGGCGTGTGACGTTCTCGCGATAGTACGTCGCGTTCTCGCGATAACGCGCAACGTGGCGAGGCCACGTGGTGGGTCTGTTTCCATCAGCTGTTTCCAGCGTGTATCATACACGTGGATAGCTGAAAATGGCGTAAAATAACACGGATGTGGCGTATATATTTACGCAAAGTCATGATGCCATGTTGGCCAGGCAGACAGACAGCCGACAGCCTCGGACTACAGACATACGGACTGAGACATACATCTAATGGGCAACTGTGGACCGCAGACTGCTGTTTAATTATGTTCGTCGCACACGCGATTCCAGGAAAGTGGCTGCATGTGTACACTGATAGCCTGAATATTGAGTCTGCATGCTTTCAGGAGCCTAATTTGTTATGATTATGTGATTGACAAGAAGTTCTCCAGATGTGAGGACGAACAGTATAAAGATGTCTGTTCGTCTAGTGTTCAGAGAGAAACTCCTTTGTGCATACTTCTGAGTGTGAGCTGTGTTCTCCCACCCTCGACTGTATGTTCTATCTCTGCAGAAAGCTGCATCTAATCTGAAGACATCGGACTGTCATCTGTGAAGTCTCCTCAATCCATTTCCAGATATCATACACTACAACGCACGGAACAACGTGGCTATGTGACCGGTGCAAGTCTGCAACTGTCCACGGAAACGCGATAAATATGTGTGAGCCTCCCGGATGGGTGAACTGGGACTCAGTTGGCCGTTTATCTGTTATTGATCAGTAAACGAAGGTCAACTATCGGTCATAAAAACCCTCTAAATTAGCATCCCTAGAGTTAAGTGTCATAGTCACCTTCGGTTAAAACCAGTTTAAGCAGTTTCTTGAGTTCAGCCTCCCCCTGATACAAAGTATTCAGGCCTGAGCTGCAGAGACAGACAGGAGGTAAACAAAGAATCATTATGATCACTGATTAAACCAACACACACACACACACACACACACACACACACACACACACACACACACACACACACACACACACACACACACACACACACACACACACACACACACACACACACACACACACACACACACACACACACACACACACACACACACACAATGTGGAGTTCCTGACTTACCTGATGGCCAGGCACACCTCTTTCTGAATCTCTGCTCCGATCTGATCCACTGGCGCCATGAGGAGCTGCCACAGGAGAAGGCCTGAGCGACGCACACTCTCCCTATTCTGCTCCGACTGAGGGTTGAAAAACCTAAACACCACCTGGACAGCACAGACACAAAACAATATTATACCTGGGCCGCACATTTTGATATGGAAGAGGAAGACAAATGAGAAATACAGTTGTCACTGAACCTTGAAACCTAAGTATTTAAATCCAAACAGCACAGTTCCTGAGGAGGCATTAGCATGTTTGTTCTGTATCAACCGGGGCTCAAACTCACAACCTCAGACATCAAGGGCAAGTCTTGCTTGTTGAGCTAACTAACTAGTCATTTTTTATGCTTATTCATGCTTAATTACTCATTTCCAAGAACATTCTGTTCATATTTATGGTAAACACAAGATTTAAAGTGGTGCTTTTGCAGGATTAATTGTGGAGAAACTCAGTTTTACAGATGGTTAATTAACTACATTTATATTGTCCTTTTCTAGTCTTAACCACCTCTCAAAGCGCACAGCTCTGTCAATTAAATCAACTAATCGATTAGTCGACTAAATCCTATAAGTGTTAGTTGACTAAGAATTTCTTTAGTCGAGGACAGCCCTAAAAAATACATTCATATAGGCCTATCTGCATTTATATCAAAACCTAGAGGCTTTCAAACATCAACATGTCATTTGTTAATATGTATTTGTGTCTAAATGACATATAAACATATTTTCCTATTCTGTTTTGCCGGGAAACGCTTCCAACACGCTCACGTCTCGTGTGAAAAATAGGCGTCGGTTCCATTTCTAGCAGGCACGCGTCTCGAGCCGCGCCTGAGACGCGCCTGAGTCGCGCCTGAGTCGCGCGTCTCACGCAGGCAGTGTGTAAGCTCTAACCTGTTAACATGGGAGCCGAAATATAAACGGACACACCACGCGGCTGACAAGCTCGCGTGACGCGTCCAGTGTGTAACGGGTCTAACATTTCGCTCCCTCTGGAATTTCGTATGACCTGCATTTCCGAGAAAGTTGCAAAAGTTCTAGCACGTACGATTTGTTATGAATTTCACAAAGTCAGCTCAGGAATTTGAGCATAGCACAGATATAATTTTCCCAAATTGAGTTTAAGCCTGTAATTATTTGGGTGATTCTATTTTCGGTATACTGAGCTTTAGTTAGTAGTTATTTTATGCCCTATTTTTTATTTTGTAAATACAGTGTTAGTGAAGGAAAGGTTTCACTGGTCCGAACCGGGCCCGTCTCAGCTCGACTCAGACCATCCGATGGGGTCGCTGTGACTCAGCTGATCGAGTCTCCAGAGGCTGGTTTTAGGACGTAAGACACGTCTCCTGTTTCTACAGCCAACAGAGAAGTCATCTTGTAAAGTCGGCTACAATAAAATGATCCATAATCCATTTTATTTCTGTTACAAACTGTTAACGGAGGCTCAACGTGCGCCAGCAAGCACGTACGGTGGAGCGAGATAGAGAGTGACTGAAGACACAAAGCCGGGAATCAGACAATAAAACGTGTTTTCGCGGATTCGTCACTACAAACTTAACCTGTAGCAAGCATCTCACTATCACGAACGTTACCCACATTCATATTTAAATTATATATATTCAGCTACAAAAAGCCTGGAAGAACAAAGTTAGGACAGGAGTACAAAGAGTCGTTGCTATGATGTTGTGATATATAATGGATTGTTTCCTATGAATGTGTGCAAACCAAACCAAACCAGCAGAGCTGCCCAGCCCCTAAAAAAAAATAAAAAAAAACACAAAAAGTCTTTTCCTGCCAAACTGTGCCCAGCTGCACCTGTAACCGACCTGGAACACCACCAAGATGCAGCGTATGATGCAGGTGTCTCCGTTGACCATGGCCTTCTCCATGATGTCACAGATACTGCTGAAGTGGCGGGCCTCGATGGGATGTTGTTTTCCCAGCAGCGCCCCCAGCGGCAGGCTGTTGCTGCTGGCCGCCAGCAGGTTGAGTTGATGGATACACATAGCACCTACATGATGAAGCAGCTGGTTGATCACATCGCCGGTGGCCACCGCTTCCTCTGTGAAAGGACAAATGTTGCAGATTCAGCATCTGTCGCAGGGCTATTAAGGCAAATTCAAACTCAAATGAAAGTAAAGATAAGCAGTGAAAGTAAACCAACACTAAATAAAAACTCAAACCTTCAAGACAAACTAAACTGAAACTGTATTGCCAGGTTAAAATAAATATCATCATTTCAGTTTTACTGTTGGAGCTTTAATATTTCACTCCTGAAAAAAAATTAGACAGCACGAATTTCCGTTAACTCTCATCATAACATTAAACCACAGAAACTGAATGGACTTCACATAAGATGGTGCTGTGCCTTAACTGCTTCACATAGGACTCTAAAAACTCAAAATAAACTAACAAACACACTCTGAAAACTAAAACTAGTAAACACACTCTGAAAAGTAACTCAAACTAAACTAATACTAGTAAACACACTCTGAAAAGTAACTCAAACTAAACTAAAACTAGTAAACACACCCTGAAAACTAACTCAAACTAAACTAAAACTAGTAAACACTCTGAAAACTAACTCAAACTAAACTAATACTTGTAAACACACCCTGAAAACTAACTCAAACTAAACTAAAACTAGTAAACACACTCTGAAACTAACTCAAACTAAACTAACACGAGTAAACACACTCTGAAAAGTAACTCAAACTAAACTAAAACTAGTAAACACACCCTGAAAACTAACTCAAACTAAACTAAAACTAGTAAACACTCTGAAAACTAACTCAAACTAAACTAATACTTGTAAACACACTCTGAAAACTAACTCAAACTGAACTAATACTAGTAAACACACTCTGAAAACTAACTCAAACTAAACTAATACTTGTAAACACACTCTGAAAACTAACTCAAACTAAACTAATACTAGTAAACACACTGAAAACTAACTCAAACTTAACTAAAACTAGTAAACACTCTGAAAACTAACTCAAACTAAACTAATACTTGTAAACACACTCTGAAAACTAACTCAAACCAAACTAAAACTAGTAAACACTCTGAAAACTAACTCAAACTTAACTAAAACTAGTAAACACTCTGAAAACTAACTCAAACTAAACTAATACTTGTAAACAAACTCTGAAAACTAACTCAAACCAAACTAAAACTAGTAAACACTCTGAAAAATAACTCAAACTGAACTAAAACTTGTAAACACACCCTGAAAACTAACTCAAACTAAACTAAAACTTGTAAACACACCCTGAAAACTAACTCAAACTAAACTAAAACTAGTAAACACCCTGAAAACTAACTCAAACTAAACTAAAACTAGTAAACACTGTGAAAACTAACTCAAACTAAACTAATACTAGTAAACACTCTGAAAACTAACTCAAACTAAACTAATACTAGTAAACACACTCTGAAAACTAACTCAAACTAAACTAAAACTAGTAAACACTCTGAAAACTAACTCAAACTAAACTAAACTAGTAAACACACTCTGAAAACTAACTCAAACTAAACTAAAATGAAATTGAAAAATCTAAACTATTACTATTACTGGCCTGGCGGTTTGTATCTACCTTTGGGTTCCTTGATGACATGGCTGACACCGAGCCTATGGCACACATGATGAAAGGCTTGGTTCCCAGGATTGCACCACTGATCGATGTAATCGCTGGAGCAGGTCCAGATCAAGTTGTTCAGTGCATCGTAACACGCTCCTATGAAGCCAAAGATTACAGAGGTACATGTCACTTAAAATGGCGATGCACTGTTGTGTAACTATCGTCTTTGAGATCAACACAGAAGAGCAGAATGGGCCGGAAGCTGAGCTCACCTAGCCCCGCCACTTGCGCTCCCCTGCCCAGGGAACTGCCGGGAGCGTCGATGAGGTCCGCGCGGCTGCTGAACTGACCGTCAGCCAGGTTAAACACAAGGCTGGAGGCTAAAACTGAGAAAAAGTTTATTATAATTTTATTTAGAATCTAATACGTACAACAAATTAAGAATTACAGAGACAAAACAAGCTTCAAAACCCCCACCCACCCCTACCACTCCCCGATGCATTCATACCACAATCACAACAACAAGAAAACAAACTATGAATAAAAAGAAGCACAAAGCAAACAAAATTAATAACAAAGAAAATAAAAAATTAACATAAATTAATCCTCTAATTCAAGTAAACAGACATTCCATTTCTTTTCATGCTCAGTTATTCTGTTGTTATTTGTTGCTATAATTGTTTCCAGCATATGCTGATGATAAACTCTATTCTTAAAGTGTTTTATACATGAATTTGATATAGTACATTTTACCTATCAAAATAATCATATTCAAAAAGTGTTTGCATTTACCCTCAAATACACATAACAAAATATTCTGAGGTGTGATGTTTTAAAAAGTTAAATAAGCAAATAAACTAATAACTGACAGTGTTCTATAGCACAAAGCATTTGGTGTTACAAAATTTTTTTTACAAAACTTTTCATTGATAATTCAATCACAAATAATACACTTTGTTTTACCAGAGCTTGCAAGTAAGGTATAACGTAGAGTAGGGCTGCACGATATGAAGAAAATATCTAATTGTGATTATTTTTGACTGATATTGCGATTGTGTTATTATTCATGATGATAAGTTTGTATCGTTATTCTCACTTTCACTGAAAAATATTAAAATTAAAAGAAATTAAAATAATTATAGTTATGTATAGGTTTGCAAGGACCTTTACAAAACAAAGAGTTTATCTTTAGTCTGTAGGATAGGATTTGTCTCTGCACATTTTGACATATTTTGCCTTAACAGATATTGCGCGATCCGAATATTGCTCTAGTCCATATTACGATGTCGATAAAACTTGCGATTAGTTGTGCAGCCCTAATGCAGAGCGAGATGGTCATTAACCAAACGGTCCAAAGCCACGACAGGGTGACGCAGCCTGCCTATTACACGGCTATTCATACAGAGGTTACCTGCTGATGACATGTGCGTCCCGCTGATGAGCAGGGCTCTCCAGCTGAAGCCATGTCGCCCCGGTGATTGAGCTAACCATGGTGCTAACTAATGCTTTGGGTTAGGGTTGGGGTTAGGGTTAGCTCTGTAGTCGGGATAAACCGATTATCGGCCCTGGCCAATTGTTATATAATTGCTTTAAGCATTTAAACTAAGTTTGTAATTTGTAGTTGTTGTGTTGTAGTTTGTAACATTCCCAGAAAAAAAGATTCTGATTATTTTTGGGGCTTTATGGCCTTTATTTGAAAGGGCAGATGAAGACAGAAAAGGGGGTAGAGAGAGGAGGGATGGCATGCAGCGAGTCAGACTCAAACCCGGGCCGCTGCGGTAAGGACTGAGCCTTGGTTCGTGGAGCGCACGCTCTACCAGGTGAGCTACCAGGGCGCCCCACTTTCCAAAATCTTAATTTTGATTTATAGATTTTGATTTTCACTGTAAATACATATTGGTTCCAAATATTGTTTTGTGGTTTCATTAACTACTAATAATCAATATCGGTCGACCCCTTCTCTGTAGCCATTGGCTCTGTTAGCGCTCCCAGTTTCGCTGATCAGGGTTATGAGCTCCGTATTTTAATTAAAAAAGGTCCTCCGCAGTCTCCGATCATGGCAACGATCGGTTTTACAGATTTAACAGACCGTAAAATGTCGGGATTAACCAATCAGAACTGAGTATTCGACCAAGTCGTACAATAAATGTCTATATTAAAACATAATGTGTGATAAATATAATATAACTAGCATCAATCCTTACTCCAAGCTGTGATCAAACCGTAATCAGAACATGTATTATCCCCCAGTGGCTTCACATGATGTGAAATGTGAAAATATCAACTCAATGACGATGTACATGTGTCTGCTCTTACTTTTGAGAGAGGACAGGCTGCTGGTTCCTCCAAACAGGGAGCGTGTGGCGGAGCTCCCAGATACCCCTGGGGGGGAAACCAGCATCACCAGGTAGGTCCCACACACATACATCGGGGTCTTTCTCAACGTCTTCAGAGGGAGGCCACAGCTAGTGTTGACAGCTATAAAGGAGTTACACAGAAAAGTATTTTTAATAACCCTAAGATCCACCATGAACTGCACATTAAAGTGCTCATATGATGCTCATTTTCAGGTTCATAATTGTATTTAGAGGTTGCACCAAAATAGGTTTATGTGGTTTAATTTTCAGAAAACACCATATTTTTGTTGTACTGCACATTGCTGCAGCTCCTCTTTTCACCCTGTGTGTTGAGCTCTCTGTTTTAGCTACAGAGTGAGACATCTCACTTCTGTTCTATCTTTGTTGGGAGTCACACATGCTCAGTAGCTAGGTAAGGACTACTAGCCAGTCAGAAGCAGAGTATGAGGCCGTGTCCTGACAGTACCTAGGTAAGGACTACTAGCCAGTCAGAAGCAGAGTATGAGGGCGTTCCCTGACAGTACCTAGGTAAGGACTACTAGCCAGTCAGGAGCAGAGTATGAGGGCGTGCCCCGACAGTAACTAGGTAAGGACTACTAGCCAGTCAGAAGCAGAGTATGAGGGCGTGTCCTGACAGTACCTAGGTAAGGACTACTAGCCAGTCAGAAGCAGAGTATGAGGGTGTGCCCTGACAGTACCTAGGTAAGGACTACTAGCCAGTCAGAAGTAGAGTATGAGGGTGTGCCCTGACAGTACCTAGGTAAGGACTACTAGCCAGTCAGAAGCAGAGTATGAGGGTGTGCCCCGACAGTACCTAGGTAAGGACTACTAGCCAGTTGGTGAACAGTGTTTTCTGTTGGAGATGGTAAGTCCCTTTGGGGGGGGACTTTGGGCTTTTTCTCTTTGTAAACCTATAACGTGCACAAAAAGATTTATAACACAATAAAGGAAAGGGGAAAAAGCCATGAAGCATAATCTGAGCACTTTAAAAGCATATATCATTTTTGGGTGACTACAAGTTGTGGTGATAAATTACCAGACTGTTCCTCTTTGACAGTGTTGGTGATTGCCGAGCCCGTGAGAGCAGCCAACGTGGCAGAATGGGAGGCCCGGAAGCGTGACATTCGACTCAAGAGAAGCTCGTTCAAGCACTTTGAGGACTCGCCTTCCTTGCGAGTTAGAATAACTCTCTCCTGCAAGATGTCTGCAACACATAGGCCTGTCTGCGTCTGCACCGTCGGGACAGGGGGGGGAGAAAAAAAAACATCAGAGATGGAACAGAGACATCAACCAACTGAAACTACTGTATATAGAGCTCAAGAGTTAAATCCCATTGATTTTCTCCATAAGGATATTAATTATTAACCATAAGGTCGAGGCCATCCGAGGTAGACTGATTCCGAGCTACGAGGTTGTGAAACGAAAAGTTCTGCTCCATTAAAAGCTAGAAGTGTGTATGAAATCAACTTCCTTTTAGGAAAAACAGGTTTTATTCGCGATCTTATGAAGCATACTACACTACCCACAATCCTTAGCATCACAGCAATGTCTCCGATTGGTCTAACAGACGCTGTTAGCATGGAAGCGTTTACCATACGCAGCTAGAGCAAGCTGTAACCACTTGAAGTCTATAATAGTTTCTGTACACAGTCTTGTGCCTTTGCCTTTTTAGACGTTTTCAAAATGTTTATTTGCACCAAATCAAATGTTTTATAGTCATGACTCCTCTCGTAGCTGGTTGCCTTTGGTTTCAGACGTAAAACCCTATAGGCTATATAAGCAATTTCTGAAACGTCAATGGAACATTGAAACAGAGAAAAACACTTACGGGACCAGAGCCGTTAAAAAAAAAGGTCTATAGCAGGGCATAGAGCAGGGGTTCTCAAGCTTTTTTCAATAATGTTCCTCCTTTGAACAGTTTTATTTAAGCCATGCCACCGCAAATACATTTTGGTAGTAAATAAAAGTCTCTATAAAGAGGAAGAATACAGCGATGTCAGCGATAGATTTACTAAACAACAGCCTTGGACCTGGAA
Source organism: Perca schrenkii (assembly GCA_025617405.1). NCBI lineage: Eukaryota > Metazoa > Chordata > Actinopteri > Perciformes > Percidae > Perca > Perca schrenkii. The sequence continues at coordinate 1,831,848 of CM046791.1, read as the reverse complement.
AACATTTAAATGATGATGAGAAAAGGTGAAAAAAATTGGAAAAAAGACAGTAGAAAGAAGGTACGAAGGCAAGAATAGGCCGAAAATAGTAACAAAAACTTCGATAAGAGACTTTGAAAAGAAAACACAGTAGAAAGAAGGGACAAAAGTGACAAAAAAACAAATTCCAAAAAGCGACAAACTTCAAAAAAAAGTGACAAAAACTGTGAAAAAAGCTGAATAAAGTCAGGAAAAAAAAGGCAACAATAGGTCAAAACAAACGACAAAACCTTCAAAAAAAAAAAAAAAAGTGACAAACTTAAAAAACGGTGACAAAATCGAAAAAAGCATGAAAAACATTTTGCAAAAAGATCTTACATACCCCCTGCAGTCCTCTAAAGCAGTGGTTCCCAACCTTTTTTCCTTGGCGCCCCCCCAATTTATGTCTAAGAAAAGCTGGGCCTACTAAGTAGCCTAATTTGAAGCGAAAACAAAAGTATATAGTTTTTATACAGATTTTGTATACATTATATATTCTAGTGTATTATCATAATTTGTTTAACATTAACCCTAAACCAGATAAAGACTTGCACCCCCTGTGATCTTTGCCGCCCCCCTAAGGGGTGCCCGGACCCCAGGTTGGGGACCACTGCTCTAACGTACCCCTAGGGGGACACGTACCCCCTGCAGTCTTCCAAAGTACCCCTAGGGGTACAAATACCCCGATTTCAGAAACACTGGCATAGAGTATAGTACTCACAGAGAGGTGAAAGACATCCATGAAGACAGAGTGTCCCTTCTGTGTCTTCTCGTTGAGACTGGCTGGGGACCAGACCCAGTACAGGTAGGTTCCATCTGAGCACAGGTGCAGCGTGGTCATGCTGCTGCCAACAGGGAAGTGGTGCACTGGCATGGGCACAATCTGGCACACCTGAAAACGGCACAGTCAACATAAGCCTTGGCTATGGCTACTAGGGATGCACCGAATCCAGATTTTTGGGGTAAGGCTGAACACCCGTGCATTCTGGCTGCCGTCTGGAGATTCCTTCATGCACAACTCATATTCTTTCTGATGTTTCAGACCAAATGTTGTAACAGCAGCCATGTTGTGTATAGTTTAGGGTCCTCGCCACCACCAGACCAATCAGCATTGAACAGATGGAACATGTAGCTGGACTTGAATGGCCTTCTTTTGACTGAAAGTACTGCCAAACTACAACTTTTTCTGCTCACCAGATCCATGTCCACTTTCTCACAGCCTGCAGCATTGAACGCTCCACCTACGTAAACACCTTCCCGTAATCAACGGCGCCGTCACTACGGCGACCAGCGTAGCGTGCCGAGTGCAAGCGTAGGGTTCGGTGGGAAGAAATTCTAAAGGTTCAGCAGAAACCGAACCCCGTCAAAAAGCCCAATATTCAGCCGTATCTGAAACCGAATCCTGGATTCGGTGAATCCCTATTGCATCCTGAATCCTCCATTGTGAGCCTGCATGCCTTGTTTGCATCATAAAATGATTTTATTGTTGCATAAGGGATAATAAAAACTAACTAACTAAGCAGTCATGTGAGACACGTTGAAAATGAAATGTATCAAGACCTACCAAGTTAAATATATTGAATGATTCAACATCTAATTAAAAATCTGTGACTGTATATTTTATGTAACAGGAAGCATTTTTGTACTTTTAATTTTTTTTGACTGCAAATCAAGTTTTGGACTGAAATCAATCGTGGAGTGAAAGAGTGCAGTACCTGGAGGGTGAAGGGGTCAATGACCTGGCACAGCTGATGAGGCTTGGCATCGAAGGAGGAGGGACGGTGGAGGAGGCGGCCGCTGCTGAACACCACCCAGCCAGGCTCCAACTCTTCATTTCGACAGTACACAAAACCCCTGCACAGCACAAACACCGGGCATCTCTTTAACGGGTTTTATATATTTTTTTAATATATTTATTTGATTGGGACAGTGCATGTTAATAAACAAACATGGAATACATGCATGTAAACATGCCGGATTGTAGCCAAGGGCTAATTTCCATCCGTAGTCCCACGGGCTAAGATCATACAGGTCACAAAACATTGCATAATAAAATTTACATTACAATTTACTACAGTAAGTAAGTATGTTGTGCAAAACATTGCATAATAAATAATACATTTTACATTACAATTTACTACACTAAGTACATCGTTTATCAATAAATTAACAAAAGCCCTATAAACAATATTCACATAAGACTTAAAATTCATTCAACTTCAAAAACCCATATACACATTACAAAGTAAAGAAATTCAGAAAAGGATACAACATAGCCACTAATGTGTACAGCGTTGGTTTTCCCATAGCAATTTGTTCAACTGAGCTTTAAATGAGCTATATGTAGGGCATTCTCTCAATGTTAGAGGAAGACTATTCCACAGGTTCCCACCTCGGACAGACAGAACCGTCCGAAGGTGGTACGCCTGTGGGGTATTATCAGGTCTCCTCTAGTAGAGGCTCGAGTGGTCCTCTGCAAATTTTTCTTTAGATTTAATAAAATCCTTCAATGGTGGAGGAGCGAGGGAGTGTACTGTAAGGAGGTAAAGGAGGGAGTGCAATTGTGTACTAATTTAAATACTTAAAAGGTGGATCTTTTTGTGAAAAAACCCAGGTGAGACTTGAGACTTTGATTAGATGCAAAATGAGTTGAGAAGCAACACAGCAGCACATCACATGTGTACATTATCTACAAAATGATTGTGTTCAATTCTCTGCTAACCCTATATGTTCCTATGTTTTTGTGTCTAAGTGACTGATGGGAACAACTATCTCTGACATCGGTCTAGTATTAAGAGAGATTGCTGTAGTCAAGTTAATAGGGCAACTGTCCAGCTTGTATTTACATTCACAAAAGTTCTTGTTTTGCCGCTGACCGACTCAGATTATTATTCTAAGTTTCTGACAACTTTATGGAAAGTATTTCTAAGGAGGTCGACCTTTCTTTTTCTTTACAAAAAAGTAGTAAACTCTTTCCCGGAGCATGTGAGCGGAGTGACACAGTGAGGATTTTTGTTCCTTACTCACGGAGCTGTTCCTCCCCTCCACTCCCTCGCTCAAAGCCCTCCGTTTAATATGGCTCCACGCTCAATTCAGATTTTAGCCCGCTCCACTCAAATCGCTCAATGCTCGCTTAAAAATAATAAACTAGCTATAGCCATGTTGTATTTATCAGATGAATCGTGCCCGGAGCCTCGGCAGCAATATACCCGTTGGATGACAGGCACTGGGGGGGGAGGGAGGGTTGAGGGGGGTGGGTTGGGTTGAGCGCCGTTCATCTGCATGTACGGAGACTGGCTCAGGCATGCTTCGAACTCAAGGTGTGAGCAGTAGCGGACCGAATTTGGAGCAGGGGAGACAAGGCAATTTTCCAAGATTTTAAAATATTCACTCTGAGCTCCATCCAAAATCCTCACACTCCGCTCCGGGCCCTTTGAAAACTTACCGTGGAAGGAAGCTGCCGGACTCTCTCGAGTTCAGAACAACGTCCTTTTTGTCCCTTTTAAAAATCATCAACTGCAGATATTGGCTTGAAAGACTGTCCATGAAACAACACCATGGGAAGGGTAAAGTAATAAGGGATATTTATAGTGTTTAACCCTCTCTTTCTGTATTTCTCTCTTGCTATTCTCCAAGTGCTGTGGATATGTATAAAAAAAAAAGGCAGACGAGAAGGAGAGTCACATTACCTCAGTGTCCCGTGTAAACCAGAGCCCAGCTTGCTGAGTCCTCTCCCGGAGGAGTTGGTGGTGTACAGATAGAGCCCGTCTGTGGCTAGACAGCGGCCCAGGTCGGTGTCTGCAAGGCACAGGGACAAAAAGAATTCAATATAAAAATAAAAAGGTAATGACAGAGAGATGACTGATTGTAATGAAAAACAGGTGGAGGTAGCAACAGGGTGAAGTGGAGAGTTGTGAGGATTGGGATGCCTCCAGAGACCAAAGCCCAGTGATCTGGTGTCAGGTTACCGTAAAATGTAAATATGCAAACCTGCTTTATTGATATGTGCCCTGATCAGCAGACCTCTACAAGGTCAGCTTATGGGTTGCTGGAAGGTGAACCCAACACTCCTCTCCTCTGCTTTACCTCCTTACAGTCTGGATCAATGGAAGTACATTTCCAGGATAAAGCCTGACATGCGGTGCGTTATACTTTGTCCCTCACCTTCCGCTCTCGGTGTGTCTCCGTTCTCAAATTTCCTTCTCTTCGGGAAACAACAACAAACTGAGCTAGCGAGCTACACGCTGAAAATGTCAAGTTTAGAAGGAGATTTGGACGGTCCAACAAGTCAGGCCTGCTCGGTTCTTTCAGGGAATGATTGTAAAGATTTACAAAGAATACGTTGAGGGCATTTCCTCTCTAACTGCGAGGTTTTGGGACTGATTGGTGGGATTGCTGTGGATGAAGTACACACGGAGATACACTGGTAAGAGCCAATGAGGTGTAACCATGTATCAGCTCATTTAAATAGCTCACGGTACTGGATTGTGTCAACAGTTAACTTTTAAATTTTATTTTTATTTTTTCAGGGTGCAAATGTTCCACCAAAACAAGTTCCTTCCCGATATTTAGCAGAGCCACCGTCGCTGCGTCCGGAGTTTAGCGCCGCCCAAGACTATTGTGAAGAAATGCAAACAACCTAGAGCATTTTACTTCACCTATCCCAGAATGCATCTGTGGTGTAGCCAGACCTTTACTCCACAGCACTGTGGAGATAGAGCTGGAAATGAGAGACTACCTTTTTACAGTCACAGCTTTCATCTCTTCTCATAAATTACACGTATGGAGCTGCAACTAACGATTATTTTTTTTATTGTGGATTAATCTGTCGATTATTTTCTGGATTCTGGAATGGATGAGTTATTTGGTCTCTAAAATGTCAGAAAATGATGAAAAATGTGGTTCAGTGTTTCCCAAAAAGCCCAAAATGACGTCCTCAAATGTCTTGTTGTGTCCACAACTCAAAAGATATTCAGTTTACTGTCCCAGAGGAGAGAAGACACTAGAACAATATTCACATTTAACAAGCTGACATCACACAAGTTTGACTTTTCTTTTCATAGGATAATCATAGGAGTTCTAGCCTTCTACCCGGCAATTTACTTTCATCCCCCCATTTTGGTTTTGGATTCACACACTTGCATGTAGGGATGCGACGATTACCGAACGGTAAACCACAATAAAAATGTTGATGATAACAATTACGGTTTCATTTAAAATATCATTATTATTGCGGTGGATTACCACGGTGTGGAAACTGTGTGTTCAATCCTTCCCAGCTTCATCCGAGTCTCCTGAAGTTATATATACCATATTTTGGTTATTATAAGAATGCCGAAGCACAGCTGATTGAAGATAGTTGACCGGTCTGCACAACGTTCAGGAAAAAAAAGTTGCTGCTAAAGGCGTTACACGCTGAACCCTTGTTCCTTTGTAGGGCTGCCACCTCTTAGTCGATTAGTCGACTAATCGGTCGTTTTGGTCTTAGTCGACTAAGATTTCTTTAGTCATTTTTTATGCTTATTCATGCTTAATTACTTATTTCCAAGAAACTTCTGAACACATTTATGGTAAACACAAGATTTAAAGTGGTGCTTTTGCAGGATTAATTGTGGAGAAACTCAGTTTTACAGATGGTTAATTAACTACATTTATATTGTGCTTTTCTAGTCTTAACCACCTCTCAAAGAGCACAGCTCTGTCAATTAAATCAACTAATCGATTAGTCGACAAAATTGTGTAAGTGTTAGTCGACTAAGAATTTCTTTAGTAGAGAACAGCCCTATTCCTTTGATGTTGAAAGTTGCACTTTTGATAAGGTTTTGCCTATATTTTTGTAATATAATGAACACTGTTATCAGTGCTTTCTGAACATATTGAACACACTTTTAAATATACCGCAATAATACCGAAACCGTGATCATTTTGGTCACTATAACCGTGAGGTTAGATTTTCACACCGTTCCATCCCTACTTGCATGCATTGAATGAACAAAACAGAAAGCAGGGCAGTGTTATGACGGGAAATATGACAAGTCCTCTTTTAAACCTGCATGCCAGGAAACTAGATATGTGTGCAAGACATAATTCATCACAACCACATGGGAGAACTGCATCTACTGTGGCCTGTAGATTTTCTTTTTTAAATGTCAAGGTTGATCACACAGAAGCTTTTACCTTTACTCTCTGCTGCTCCGGCAGAATTGTCAGGTGTGGGCAGCATGTCCTCAAAGCCCCAGGACACACTGTGTTTACCCCCCAGGAGGCAGGATGGAGAGCCCGGGCCTCCTTCCAGGAGCAGAAGTCTGACGCAGGAGAGAGATACGCGGCTGGTTAAAACGTTGGGAAAGTAATACTAATTACCGTTTGGGTGAACCAGAGTACTGGCCTTACCTGTACAGGACATCAGACACGGGGAGCTGGCCCAGATCGGTCTGTTTCTGCAGCAGGTGAACTGTGTGGATGAAGGTCTTCAGAGATCCCCTGGAGAAGAGTTTGGCACATTAGTCAAGCGGCCGCAACATTACACAGTGGAAGCTCATTGTTGAGCATTTCTAGAACTGTAAGTGAAATCATACTCGGCATGAATTATGGAGGGGATCTGAGGTAATGTGCTGAGAATTAAAACACTATGTTTGTTGAATCTGAATAAAAAGATCTTACCCATTAGAATGCAGCAGAGAGATTATTTTACACTGCGGCTCTCAGCGGGGTGCAACGAGCAACCTACTTTAAGTTTGTGCAGTGTTTATTTGCTGCTTTGCCTCATCCAAGACTGAGCTGTTAACTAAACACAACTTATTCTATATTTAGGGAGACAATCTATTTAATAAGAGGTCTACTGAAGTGCAGTTCTGGCATTCTTCGATGCAAAATAAACTAGTTTCTACATACATACATACATACATACATACATACCACACATACATACAGTATACCACCTCACATGGCACAGGATGTATGTGGCAGCAAGGGAGCTCAACAATTAAAGATAGTTTAATTGTGTATCACCAATATGTCACAGTGCTTCTTGGCGATAGGCATAGCCCGATTCACTTCAGGGTAGACAAATGACCATTGATTTGTATTGATTCAATATGTGAAATCTGCAAACTAGTTTATTTCTCATGTGAAGGACCTGTGTATGAGTGGGAATGGATCTCAATTTTCTTTTTTTTAAATGCATGTCTCCTTGAAAAACAATCCAAGGCCCTGAGTAAGTTTTGTGCAAAAATGAAAATGCCTTTATTTTACATGGCAATGTGTTTCAAATGACCAATGCGTTTTGACTCACATCTTTATCAGGGTCATTGTCTGCATCGACTTACACACCCGTACTGTGTACCTAAGGTTGAATACAAGAGAGACCCAGCAGTGCTTCCACTCCTCTGTCTGCTAGTTTATTTCTGTTGTCATTTTAAGACCATCCAGCGTCCACGTCATTTAAATAACAAATGTACCTGCACCCATCTGTGGCCCATGGCGCGCTGGTCTTACAGGGAGGTGTGTTCAGGTGCATTCTGGGCGTGCTTGTCTTACAGGGAGGTGTGTTCAGGTGCATTCTGGGCGCGCTGGTCTTACAGGGAGGTGTGTTCAAGTGCATTCTGGGCGTGCTTGTCTTACAGGGAGGTGTGTTCAGGTGCATTCTGGGCATGCTGGTCTTACAGGGAGGTGAGTTCAGGTGTTTCTGGGCGTGCTGGTCTTACAGGGAGGTGTGTTCAGGTGCATTCTGGGCGTGCTGGTCTTACAGGGAGGTGTGTTCAGGTGCATTCTGGGCGTGCTGGTCTTACAGGGAGGTGTGTTCAGGTGCATTCTGGGCGTGCTGGTCTTACAGGGAGGTGTGTTCAGGTGCATTCTGGGAGTATTGCTATCTTGAGGCAGCGGGAAGTGATGGCGCCATTGACCAACAAAAACCTGGTCTAAAGTCAATAACGCAGCATTTCATTGTTATTTTAACAGAGCGTTAGTAAAATGCTCCTAGGCTCGTGCACAGCGTGTGCACACTATGGTTGTTACACACACAGGGACGCACAGCAGCAGCACACACACATGCGGAAGATTAAAAATTAAAATATTACGGTGTGAAATAGTATTATTGTGTATATCTACAGTATATATGCATGGAATACCTCTTGGAACAGAGGATTGAGAGACAACGGAAAATCTCTCCTTCCTGCTTAGCAAATCCTCCATCATAACAGCAATGCTCCAAGGTCCAAACGCGCCTGGCTTTTAAAGGGAATGGGAGATGATCTCTGATTGGTTTATTGCATGTTACGCCCAAAACACACCTATGAATAAATTAAGACACTAAGTACAACCCTTTAGAACCAGGCGCCAGCTGCACGGACCTTTTTTTCCGGCGTTAAACTAACAAAAGTGGATTTGTACACGCCCTAAACCTAGATCGTTAAAATAGGGCCAATAAAAGTTAACCACGGATCTGTGGTCTCTGCTGTGTTTATCTTCTGTCCCGTGTTGCTTTGCGAGCGTCTTTGATGAACCAAATCTAGCGTTAGGAACAGCGACATGTCCCCGCTGGTCAGACTGACTGCTAGTTTGGGTGGGGTCATTGTCTTTCGTCTGTGGCCCAACAGGTACATTAGCTCTCCAAGCTAACGTTAGTCAAAGTGTTGACATAGGAAAGCATCAAATATGCATTTTAGATGAAGGAGATGAGAGGATATCCAGCTGTTCCTCGTCGCCGTTTGCTCAGTGGCGTGAAATAGTATGTACGGGACGCAGGAGGCTTCTACCGGGAAGATGTGAAGTGATTGGGTTTATAATCCAGGGAAATCCTGCCATGTGCTGCACGGGAATGTACGTTTGATTCCCTGCTTACACGTTCCACAGGCAACAGACACAGAGGAGTTGTGTGTCTAAGTCCACTTCACTATGTAAACATCGTATCGACAGCTGATATCAAAGCACATTTCTACGCAGCCTCTCACATTGTGAGCTTTCTACCACCCCTACCCCCGTCAGAGAGAGGAGAGGGAACCAGAACGTATTCACATTTAACAAGCCGATAGCTCTTTAATTAGCTCCCGCTGAAAGGCACCGGGGCTGGATGGTTCCCAACAACAAAGAGCCCGCGCTGAGCCTCCACAGAGGCCAAACAAAGAGCGGAGAGTTCTGGGTGTGACAAGTCAAGATCAGTTGTCAGCGGCAGAAGCCAGAGTTCAGGCACAAACGCAACAAATAAAGCAGCACATGCTGCTCTTCTGCGAGCTAGGTGACACATAAAGAAACATCCAACCAATAATATTGGAGTCACGAGTTTAACTTCTTTGGTATTGTTGGGTGGGTGGGGGGTTGGGGGGGGGGTGGTTTGGCACATGAGCAACGGACAAGGTGAATAGTGCTTATAACTAAGGCTGGACAATATATCGATATCGTGATATGAGACTAGATATCGTCTTAGATTTAGGATATCATAATATCGTGATATGACATAAGTGTCTCTGGTGTTAAAGGCTGCATCACAATAAAGTGATGTGCTTTTCTGAACTTACCAGACTGTTTTAGATGTTCTGTTATTTGCCTTTTCCCCACTTAGACATTACTGATGATTATTTATCTAAAATCTAAGTGTGAAGATATTTTGTTAAAGCCCCAATTGTCAACCCTAGAATATCGCCGCAATATCGACAATATCAGGTATTGGGTCAAGAATATTGTGATATCTGATTTTCTACCTATCGCCCAGCCCCCGAATTATAATATGTGCAAAGATTACAAGCGGTTGAGATAAAATAAAATGAATTGTGATTTTTAAAACTGCCTAGAGCGTAATCTACTTTAAATTTCACGTGTTTGACTTCAGACGTCACTGCGTCTTAGTTTATCTATTTGAAGAGATTATTTTGATGTTGGTTTTGTTTTAGAAACCACATTTTTATTTTTAATATAAAATACAGTACAGGCCAAAAGTTTGGACACACCTTCTCATTCAATGCGTTTCTTTTTTATTTTCATGACTATTTACCAGAGATGGGAGTAAGTCACACATGGGCAAGTCGCAAGCAAGTCTCAAGTCTTAACCTTCAAGTCTCAAGCAAGTCCAAGTCATTTTTTGTGACAATCAAGCAAGTCAAGTCAAGTCACAGCTTTGGTCAAGCAAGTCACAAGTCAAGTCATATCAAAGTTTCCATTTTTAAACAAGCTAAAGACAGTGATTATGAACTGCTGGAGTTTTATTTGCATTTTTAACCCAAAAGACATTTAAGAGTTTAAATTAACACAGATAAAAAAAATAAAAAAATCACAGCCTAAAACCGATATTAGGCCAACAATAAATCAACATTGTTCAATATGCCTCAAACATGACATTAAATCATGAAATTCCTTCAAACAATTAAAGTATAATGGTTCCTAAGTCAAATAATATTCTTCAAACATGCCTCACTTTTATGAGACAGAAACACATCCTTTAACCTTTCCTTCTCTTAAAGAACAAAACATATTCTTTAAGAGGAGCTGAATCCCACCACCTTTGCTTATCACATGGAATGGAAAGTATATGTTGATATTTGTCAGTGTATTTGTGAGTGAATGTGTGCGTGTTTGAGAAAGAGTGAGTGAAAAGTTATTAATATTGGTGAGTGAATGTGCCTGTGTGTGAGAGTGCAGAGTGTGTTGTATGCAGTGTTGGTCAAGTTACTTGGAAATAGTAATTAGTTACTGATTACTGATTACTTCTCCAAGAAAGTAATCCAGTTACTTTACTGATTACTTATTTTCAAAAGTAATTAGTTACTGTACTAGTTACTTTACTAAGTTACTTTTCAAAAACATGCGTCGGAACGATTCAGAGTCAACAGTGGAAATTGTCCTCGACAATATAGCCAGCGACGAGCTTCTTCAGTTCAGCGGCACTAAGTCCTGTTGCTTTGAAGTCTATTTCTACCTGTTTAGCAGGAGAGGGGCCCATGGAGGTTCGCCCGGTAGAGCTGGATGTAACCGCAGCAGTCATGTCAGTTGGGGGTTCAGGTTTTTTTTCCAGTGAGTTTCACATTCCTGTGCCGGCTTGCTAGGTGCTTGCTCTGATTTGAAGTGGAATTTTTCGCTGTAGATAAAAGTTTTCTTCCACGCAGAGTGTACAGCGGACGCTGATGTTTTTGTCACTTTTAACCAAGTCAAACTCAAAGCAATGTCGGTACTTCCGAGCATTAAACGCTGCATGGTCCTGCTCTCTCCCGCGCCCCATGTTGTCTCTTGTTCAACACTACACATGTCGGTGTTTACCACTGACGTCGCGGCGCTCATACGTCAGTCACTCACGAGACAGTCTCACGAAACAAAATCACGGTTAAGTAATGCAGGAACGCAGCCTGCTTACGCGGAAGTAACAGTAATCTAATTACTGTTTTTGCAATTGTAATCCCTTACTTTACTCGTTACTTGAAAAAAGTAATCGGATTACAGTAACGCGTTACTTCTAACGCGTTACTGCCCATCAGTGGTTGTATGTGTGCCTAGCTTTATTCACATACTTACGTCTGCATGTGCGTGTGTGTGTGTGTGTGTTTATATGAGAGAGAGAGACAGAGAGAGAGAGAGAGCGAGAGAGCGCGCAGTTTGTGTTGTGTGTGTGTGTATGTGTGCCTAGTTTTATTCGCTCAACAAAGAGGGGAGGGTGTGCTTATTCATGGCCAAAAACTGAAGGGACTTCTGTCCATCACAAACTGGATGGGGACTGGAACCATCAGTGTCTGATGAAATTCGACGTCGGAAATAAGTAGCCTACTGCAGGCCTTGCAAACTGCCAAATGTTTTCCCTTTGCCTGGTCAGATGTGTAATCCTTATAGCCAAACTTTATTATTTTCTGTGCAGAGGGATAGGCGCCGATTTATGTTTTCCTCCGTGGGTGCTCACACGCTTTACAAAAAAGTGTTTGCATTTCCGAAATTTAGGAAACGGACAGCGGCCGACACGAACACACACGCCATAATAAAGCCAGGGCAGCGCCACTTCTCACAAATTCAGATAGGATTGGAGATGAAAAGTTTAACTAGCACGTAACCGCGATCAGCTTCGTGGGAAATTAAGAATCAATGCACCGACATAACCAATCACACTATGACAGACACTCCACAACTGCAGTGTTTAATTTTAGATTAATGTAAAAATGAACTGGCAGTCTGGCACTCGTGGGCGGTCAGTATTTTCTGTGGGTGCTCCGGAGCTCGAGCTGACGGTATCGGCGCCCATGAGAGGGATCCATGACGTTAAGTTACTAGCCGGCTAGTAACTTAACAACTCTGCGGCCGCAGTGTTGTTTACTGACGGTCTGCCGCCGCGCGCCGCGTCATCATATCAACGGTTCCTGCGCATGCAGTAGCACTAAAATCGTAAAATTAACTCCTCCTCAATATCAGAAGGGAAAAATATATTTATTAAACAGAAAATCAAGTCATTTCAAGTCATTTGACTCAAGTCTAAGTCAAGTCTCAAGTCATGAATATCAAGTCAAAGTCAAGTCGAGTCTTTTATGAATCTTAATCAAGCAAGTCTCAAGTCCTAAAATTTGCGACTCAAGTCTAACTCGAGTCAAGTCATGTGACTCGAGTCCCCCATGTCTGCTATTTACATTGTAGATTCTCACTGAAGGCATCAAATCTATGAATGAACACATATGGAATTATGTACTTAACAAAAAAGTGTGAAATAACTGAAAACATGTCTTATATTTTAGATTCTTCAAAGTAGCCCCCCTTTGCTTTTTTTGATAACTCTGCAAACCCTTGGTGTTCTCTCAATGAGCTTCATGAGGTAGTCACCTGAAATGGTTTTACCTTCACAGGTGTGCTTTGTCAGGGTTCATTAGTGGAATTATTTCCCTTATTAATAAAAAAGCAAAGGGTGGCTACTTTGAGGAATCTAAAATATAAGACATGTTTTCAGTTATTTCACACTTTTTTGTTAAGTACATAATTCCATATGTGTTCATTCATAGTTTTGATGCCTTCAGTGAGAATCTACAATGTAAATAGTCATGAAAATAAAAAAGAAACGCATTGAATGAGAAGGTGTGTCCAAACTTTTGGGCTGTACTGTAGATTTTCAGTGCCACTTTTGATAAACTTTACTCATTTGTCTGCAGCTCGTTCTGTTACAAAAATCCCGAGAGTGTTTCGTTACTTACATCCCTACAAAAAATTAGCCTCCCCTTTCTATAAGCTTAAAAAAACGCTCTGTGTGTGGGGTCCTGTCTCTCTCTCCCAATTAACAGCAGCTAGAAGCTACAGCAGGAGGCAAATCAGTCACTTTCTTCTGTACAAGTATTACTTTCAAACAGCGCTAGTAGCTCATGCTAACAGAGCGCAGGTCGAACTAGAGCAAGCTTAGTTACAGTTCAGAACAAAGGAGCCCTGTATCGCCACAGAGCTGACAAAGAGCAGGGAAGTCTGTTTTATCCCCACTCATTAGGATATATACAAATATCAATCACCAAATGTTGAGCTAGCCCTTTTATCTACCAGCGCAAACATCAAAGTGAGCCTGCTTCACTGTGTGCTGGAGGGTTTTGAGCATTGAATCATTGAGGCATGATCTTTCATGTAACAAGTACCCTGAAGAGAGGGAAGAGAGAAACTAATCAGTTGACGTACTTACTTTAGCTTTGGCTGCCAGGAATAACTGACCCACTAGTTTCCATTCAATTGTCAAGTGAATGTTAAGAGAACTTTTGAAATGTCACAAATAATGTGTTTTCTTTCAACTTGTTTGGAGCAAATAAACTAGGCTACAGTTTAGTTTGGGCAGAAGTTTGCCCTTTAGGCTACGCATAATCTCGCATTGGGGGATAGGAGAAAAAAAAAAAGAAGTGCTCTGGTTTATTGGCATTTCTTTTCTATGACATGGTGCTCTTTGGATGCTTTTATGTAGACCTTAGTGGTCCCCTAATAATGTATCTGAAGTCTCTTTTATATAGACCTTAGTGGTCCCCTAATACTGTATCTGAAGTCTCTTTTATATAGACCTTAGTGGTCCTCTAATACTGTATCTGAAGTCTCTTTTATATAGACCTTAGTGGTCCTCTAATACTGTATCTGAAGTCTCTTTTATATAGACCTTAGTGGTCCTCTAATACTGTATCTGAAGTCTCTTTTATATAGACCTTAGTGGTCCCCTAATACTGTATCTGAAGTCTCTTTTATATAGACCTTAGTGGTCCCCTAATACTGTATCTGAAGTCTCTTTTATATAGACCTTAGTGGTCCCCTAATACTGTATCTGAAGTCTCTTTTATATAGACCTTAGTGGTCCTCTAATACTGTATCTGAAGTCTCTTTTATATAGACCTTAGTGGTCCCCTAATACTGTATCTGAAGTCTCTTTTATATAGACCTACAGTACAGGCCAAAAGTTTGGACACACCTTCTCATTCAATGCGTTTCCTTTTTATTTTCATGACTATTTGATAACTCTGCAAACCCTTGGTGTTCTCTCAATGAGCTTCATGAGGTAGTCACCTGAAATGGTTTTACCTTCACAGGTGTGCTTTGTCAGGGTTAATTAGTGGAATTATTTCCCTTATTAATAAAAAAGCAAAGGGTGGCTACTTTGAAGAATCTAAAATATAAGACATGTTTTCAGTTATTTCACACTTTTTTGTTAAGTACATAATTCCATATGTGTTCATTCATAGTTTTGATGCCTTCAGTGAGAATCTACAATGTAAATAGTCATGAAAATAAAAAGGAAACGCATCGAACGAGAAGGTGTGTCCAAACTTTTGGCCTGTACTGTACGTTACTTTTAAAAATCAAGTAATCTGTAAAGTAACTAAGTTACTTTTTCAAAGTAACTGTGGCAACACTGATCGTATTGTTATCCTCACCTGGCGCAGGCAAGTGCCACGAGTGCAGCGGCAGCGTTTTCCCTCTGTCTGTGCGTGTGGAGGATCTGTGGGTGGCCTGACTCCTGGGCGCCGTCCTCCAGCCAGGAGCAGAGCAGCCCCTCCAGGCCGTTGAGGCAGTCGGCGGGCTCTTTGCTGAGGCTGAGTGGCTGGCAGTCCCGGAGGCAGGCCAGCAGCACCTCCGCCGTGACCCCGCAGAGTGCCGGGTCGCTGCGCGTCTGGGACTGCAGGAGGGGGAAGACCAGCAGCAGGCCCACGCGGGAGGTGAAGGGCGCCTGCTCGGGTTGCTGGAGCAGACCTTGTCTTTTGAGCAAGGCCAAGGTCTCCTCGTCAGCCCCTCCGGTCCCATCGCGCTCCTGCTGCTCCTCCAGGGCCAGCTGCCGCTGCGCCCCCCACAGGCCGCGCAGAGCATTCAGACGGTACTCCAGCAGGCGCGCGTACGCGTTGCTCTGATTCCCACAGACGGCACGCAGACGCTCGGCAAGCTCCACCGGGTTCTTGGTCTCGAAGGTTAGAATCTGGGGGACAAAGAAGGATGAGGTTAACATTAAGGGCAGTCAAAACTGGGACAATTTGTCGGAACTTTTAGAAAAGAATAAACTTCATAAAAGGGCTTTATTTTTATTTTTACAGAAAATGCATATACAGTACATATCTAATAAAGGATTTTTAACGCCGATACAGATACAAATATTTGATGATTTAAAAATCCGATATATTGGCCGATACATATATATTTTTTTTTAAATCCAGAAATGCGTAACAAAACATTTACTTTACTTAACATTAGTTATTTGTAGTTATTTATGAGTCCTCACTAAACTAATATGACAATGTAGAAACCAATAAGGAAACTCCAAGGCGCTCTCTTTTAGAAAAATAGAAAGCCAACAGGTACGTTGTAGAGCGCCCTCTGGTGGACAAACTATGCAACGTCAACACTCAGAATATGGTTGATTATGGGTATTTCGTCCGTTTTTATTTCATTTTTTTAATATTCAATTAACAGAATCATTTGTCATTATAAATAGTTATGATGAATGAATATTTTTTATCGGCCATTATAAATGCCGATACCGATAGTTTGGAAAATGCCTAATATCGGCCGATAATATCGGCCAGCCGATATATCGGTCGGGCTCTATACATAACACACATTAAATACTAGGGCTGCCACCTGTTAGTCGATTAGTCGACTTATCGGTCGTTTTGGTCTTAGTCGACTAAGATTTCTTTAGTCGATTAGTAATTTTTTATGCTTATTCATGCTTAATTACTTATTTCCACATTTATGGTAAACACAAGATTTAAAGTGGTGCTTTTGCAGGATTAATTGTGGAGAAACTCAGTTTGACAGATGGTTAATTAACTACATTTATATTGTGCTTTTCTAGTCTTAACCACCTCTCAAAGCGCACAGCTCTGTCAATTAAATCAACTAATCGATTAGTCGACTAAATCCTATAAGTGTTAGTCGACTAAGAATTTATTTAGTAGATGACAGCCCTATTAAATACATACAGTAGGTGTCACACAGATTCTATACCTCTCTCTCAATCTCTCTCTCCGATGTTTCCTTTATGTTGATATTACCACGGTGGCCCGTATCAGAAATAGGGCAGACGCACAACAGGGTTTCTGCTACGTACACCGCCGCTCCTTCAGCTGTTTATGAAATGTCATAAAGTCGTAATTACACGACTCTGCAGAGCCGTCTGCTCTACTGAACTCAAGCGAACAGTCGTCTGCTCTCTCTCCCCTCTAGGGTCCATGTTTAGGATGAGAAACTAGAACAGTGACAGGAAGCCATCACTCGCCAAGTTATGGCAACCAAATAAACAACAGGGCGAGTACTACTTGTAACTCAATCTTATGCAGAGTTAGCCTGACAAGCAAGCCCCACATCCAGATGTTGGGTCTGGGAACTCCCCATTGACGGAGCTCAATCCGAGGGGCAGGATAAACGGTTGTCTTTCAAATTCCCTCTGCACGCAATAGGATAACACTACAACCAATCAGAGCAACGAAGAAGGTAGAGAAGCTAGTTGATAGATTAAACTTTTGCCGTATCGGCAAAACTCCGAACACATCTTCCTTTTTTAAGAATGACTTCAGTGCCGTTCTTTGTTCTTTTCTCAAAGAAAAGCTTAACTCCAAGTCAGCAGACATAAGCCCCGCCCACTGACTCTATACACCATGTGATTGGCCTGACCAGAGTTTGGTTTTTCCAGCTCGCAAGCCAACGGAGAGTGCCTAGACCCCCCCTGGCTGCAAATTACATTTGCTGCCGCTAGGGTGCATCTAGAGAGCATCCTGATGAACTGTGTGACTGTGTGGTATGCTGGATGCTCTGTAGCAGACAAAAAACAAATACAGAGAGTTATCAACACGGCACAGAAGATCGTTGGTTGTCCTCTTCCCTCATTAGAGGAAATTGCCAACTTAAGAATGCTCTCAAAAGCCACCAAGATTACAAAAGACTGTTCTCACCCTGGTCACCCACTGTTTGAGCTCTTGCCCTCAGGGAGACGCTATAGATGTCTAAAAACAAGGACAAGTAGATTCAGGAATAGCTTCTTTCCCGAAGCCATAACAGTCTTAAATTATGAAGCTAAACTTCTTAAACTTTTTTTAATGATGCGGTTTGCACAGTTACTCAGCGCTTTATCATTTTAGAATATTTATAAACCACTTAGTGTAAGAGTGGGCAAGTTGTGTTCTTATGCTTTTGTGTTATGGTTAGAATGTGCTGGTAGGAAAGACGTGATGGTACGAATGGTGTGTGTGTGTGTGTGTGTGTGTAATGAATGTGTTGTGAGATTAGTTTCACATATATATTGTATGTTTTATAATGATGAACCTTGATGAGTTTTACATAGATACTATATGTTTTATAATGATGCACCTTACTAGAGTGGCTCTACAATCTCATTGTATGTAAATGCAATGACAATAAAAGTCATTCATTAATTCATTCTAGATTTCTAGATTTCTAGGCTACGGCAAAGTGACAAACAGCGACGAAAACCAAGACATGAAATCCGCACTCACACGGATCCTGTGAAATATATGACAGCTACAGTTTACTGGAAAATAGCATTGTGGACACTGAATTTGATGAATTTACTGTTTATCAGAGCCCAGATGAGACAAGAAGCTAACGTTAGCATACAGTAGGTGTCACACAGATATTCTCTCTCTCTCTCTCTCCATTTCCACAACACAACCATGAATCACTTCCAGAGTTGTGTCTATAGTTCCTTGGACTATAAAGTAATGGTCAGAGATAGCAAAGGCACATTCGGCATAGCCTATTACAAGCTAAACAATGTGCTTCATGTGCACTTAGGCAGCATTTCAGATATTGATTACACTCGATCCATTATACCATTTAGCAGGTACAATTTGTATTGATTCCATTTTCAGAAAGGCTGCTAATGTTACAGTAACACTCCTTAACTGGATGCTGGGCCTTTCTCCACCTTGCTCTCCAAAAACACTGCTGCATGTGGATAAAAATAGTCGGCATCACAACACCTACGGAAACAGCACCGACTGACCCAGTCAGTCTTAAAGACGGACACACGGAGAAGGCCTGAATTGCAGAGAATCTGAATCTAACCTAGAATACAGGGTTATTCCTGCAGAGAGGACTTTTTTGGCACGCCCCAAACAAAGTTTTAGCCCCAAAACGTATTGTATATACGGAAGTTGAATGTAAAAACTGTCCATATGTCCACAGTTTTGTGCGCCTTTGTTGTGGGTCGCCACTATTACAATACTTACAAGATTAGACCAATTTAAAAAGTACAAAACTGCCCTAAATTCACGCATGCTGCTCAAGAGCCTGGGTCTGCAGAGTTTTCTTCCTAAAATGGGAGTTTTTCCTCGCCACTAAATGCTTGCTTTTGGGGGGAATTACTAGAATTGTTGGGGCTTTATAAACTGTAGAGTGTGGTCTAGACCTACTCTATCGGTTAAGTGTCTCGAGATGACTCTGGTTATCCACATACTTGTCTTGACATCCACATTGTGCCACTGCATACATGTTGTTGAACGCGACAAAATGAAGAAAACAAAAGGGTGATGGGTTCAAACCTGCCCTGGGTTTCCCCCAGAATAATGCCAGGATCAGACTACACAATGTTTCCTTCTTCAAAGTTGACGGGGGCCGGGAAGCTACGATACCAATTAGCTGCATTAGCAGCTTCTGTGAGTTTATCATGTGACAGAGAAAACGCAAAAGGTGGAGCAGTATGTCCTGTATGTCCCTTACTGGCTAACATATTTCTAGATGGAGCATGAATATGGAGCGTCTACCCCAGTTCATGCAAACGCCAATGTAACATTTCAAGATGGTGGTGGTAAATATTCATGGAAAAGGACAAGTTGGTGAACGGGCAACAAAGATTTTGATATGAACAACTAAACACGCTACACACTGGGTCTTTAAAATACATTTTTAAAAGCTTATTCCCAGGGGCTTAGGCCCGCTGGGCCACCGGGCTTTTCAGCTTTCAATACACCGGGGGAAAACCTGCTGCCCATTCCCATTTATTAATTAACCGGTGGTTTGTCATCTGTCGGAGCTACTGATTGAACATATGAACTTATATCACAACAGCATGTGGGTCATGGCTGAATAATAAAGCAGCTTTCTGCAGCTGTTACGTGTCCAACACTAGCATTAATAACGCAATAGCTTGATGATTAAGGTACAGTTAACTAGGGCTGCACGGTGTGAGGAAAATATGCAATAATGTTGAATATATACCACTAAGGTCTATATAAAAGAGCCTTCAGATACAGTATTAGGGGACCACTAAGGTCTATATAAAAGAGCCTTCAGATACAGTATTAGGGGACCACTAAGCTCTATATAAAAGAGACTTCTCCGGCTGAATTTGTACAGTTGAACGCACCAAACTGTACATTACATACAAAATAAAAATCAAGCAGTGTCTGTTGTGAATGAAGTTCTTCAGGGTTTTAAGCTTAATGTGCCATGAAGTGGACTTCCTGAATTGGGATTGGTTTATTGCATGTGTGAACTCATAAATATCTCAGACTTAATCAGTGTTTTCCCAGCCATAATATGACTTAGGTGCAGCACCCGAGCCGTTTTTGGCAGCACCCAAGTTGTATGAATTGTAAAATCAACGTGAGCATAAAAGCTAACTAAATGACACTCCGATACTCAGATCTTATGATTGAATTTTTTTTCATTTTTATTGAAAAAAATCTCACATTTTGGGTAAGGACGCCTAAAACCCTCGCCAAATACGTGCACTTAAGTCTCCGACAAACCTAGGTAAGGGAGGACACTGCTAATTCACAGCTGCTGGATGAATTCTACATATTATTTCATAATAACTGGTTAAAATGTTGATGCTAACCTAAATGACATATGCAGCAATGGCAAGATTTAGATAACGGCACACATAGGGCTGTGAAATTAATCACATTTTTAATTGCGATTTCGCCTCTTAACAATCACAAGATTTTTCATTTCGTTTTAAAATTTCCCAGTTCAAGGTGTTTTCACCGTTGATTTGTTTAACAG
>CM046791.1:1726403-1803903 GCA_025617405.1 Perca schrenkii | reverse complement strand
AACATGCAAGGCAAGAAACTTGCTACACAGCTGTACCGTTTTCACTGAGCGTGTGTTGCAGCAGACAGTTAAAATATACATTAAAAGAAACCTAAAAAGACACCCTTATCATAGCAGCGAGTGTGTGTTTTCTATATATAAACCTTTGTGTGTGTGTGTGTGTGATGGTTTTCACCCACCTCTTGCTCGGTGTCCCCCTGCTCCGACACCCCTATTTCACTGGGCAGTTCGGCCAGATCTGTGACCCGAATGAGTCCGTCGTGGAGGAAAATGGTCTCCTCCTTCACCGAAAGCCATTGGGACGAATCCACAGCCCCGGAGCCCATCGCTCTCTCCTCCGACAGTGATGCCAAAGGGGTCGAACATTAAAAATTCAGTGGGAGGATGACAGAAACGCCCTAGCTAGCTAGGCTAGCGAGCTAACTTACAATAACATAACTGCCGTTAACGGTCGCCGTCTTGTCTGACGTTGGACGGGGCAGAGCGCTTTGCTACGGTGGAAGCTAACTGGCGATGCACGGGGGCAGAGTGCGTTGCTAAGCTGGAAGCTAACGGCGGACAGCCGAGCAGTGAACAGGCGGTAGTGGCAGCTCCTCTTCACATAACATAAGTGGTCGTGTCGTGCTAACGGTTCCTGCTAGCTGTCTGGCTAGCTGGATGCTAACTTACCGTATCGTTAGAACGTTACCGAGCAGAGTGGGCGTGACACCCGTACTAAATCCGTTATTGCGCCGCAGCGTTTAAACAGCAGTGTTTTCAGGACGAAGACTGCGTCCGTAGTAAGCTTTTTTTTTAATAACGGTTAAATTGGGACCGCAAACCGATTCGCTAACGGCCCGGGGCGCTGTGTCAGTTGCTGGAGAAGATAATGAGAAGCTCCCAGCTGTCAGTGCGACGCCATGTTTCCAAGGCCAACTAGCCGCTCCCAGCATGCACCGCGGGCCCGAATAAAAGCTGTCAAAAATTCATGAGTTCATGTTGATGTCTAATAATAACACAAGTTATTACTGTAATAATAAGGCAAAGGGACATTTAGCATGCAGTTTATTTACATGTATTGTGTATTTCCTTTGAATATGTTTATGTAAATGTATGCACCATCCACCAAAGCAAATTCTTTGTAAGTGTTGGCAATAAATCCTTTTCTGATTCTGATTTACTAAATGTAAGTTAAAAACAAAATAAAAAACATATTTCGGCAGTTGGGGCACCAAAAAACTGCTGTAAAATAATTTGTAAAATACAGTCATTTTTCATAATTAAAATATAGTTTGTAGCTTTTATTTTACATGAAATCTTGTGTATTTTTTGGCTTTTTATATGTAAAATGAAGGATATTTACACCTAAACTTAAAAAGCAAATTCTCTCTCTTCTCTAATTTAGGAAATATATTTAAACTGTTACTCTATTAAATAAAAGATAGCCTAAATATGTGTGATGTTACGATAAATTTAGACTACGTCTTATTTTTAATGTAAAAGCAAATTAATTTTCTGATGGAAAATGGGAATGTTATGGTTATTCACTATAAAAACTCATGAACTAGACCTTTCAGGAACAAACTCTCGCCAGATCTGCAGGGACGGTTCTAGTGTGGGGGGGGGGCAAGGGTGGCCAGTGACCCCCCCACTAGAGAGTAGTATATAGAGAGACAACAGTAGAGAGTAGTATGTAGAGAGACAGCAGTAGAGAGTAGTATGTAGAGAGACAACAGTAGAGAGTAGTATGTAGAGAGACAACAGTAGAGAGTAGTATGTAGAGAGACAACACTAGAGAGACAGCAGTAGAGAGTAGTATGTAGAGAGACAGCAGTAGAGAGTAGTATGAAGAGAGACAACAGTAGAGAGTAGTATGTAGAGAGACAGCAGTAGAGAGTAGTATGTAGAGAGACAACAGTAGAGAGTAGTATGTAGAGAGACAGCAGTAGAGAGTAGTATGTAGAGAGACAACACTAGAGAGACAGCAGTAGAGAGTAGTATGTAGAGAGACAGCAGTAGAGAGTAGTATGTAGAGAGACAACACTAGAGAGACAGCAGTAGAGAGTAGTATGTAGAGAGACAACAGTAGAGAGTAGTATGTAGAGAGACAGCAGTAGAGAGTAGTATGTAGAGAGACAACAGTAGAGAGTAGTATGTAGAGAGACAGCAGTAGAGAGTAGTACGTAGAGAGACAACAGTAGAGAATAGTACGTAGAGAGACAACAGTAGAGAGTAGTATGTAGAGAGACAGCAGTAGAGAGTAGTATGTAGAGAATCAGCAGTAGAGAGTAGTATGTAGAGAGACAGCAGTAGAGAGTAGTATGTAGAGAGACAGCAGTAGAGAGTAGTACGTAGAGAGACAACAGTAGAGAGTAGTATGTAGAGAGACAGCAGTAGAGAGTAGTATGTAGAGAGACAACAGTAGAGAGTAGTATGTAGAGAGACAACAGTAGAGAGTAGTATGTAGAGAGACAACAGTAGAGAGTAGTATGTAGAGAGACATCAGTAGAGAGTAGTATGTAGAGAGACAGCAGTAGAGAGTAGTATGTAGAGAGACAGCAGTAGAGAGTAGTATGTAGAGAGACATCAGTAGAGAGTAGTATGTAGAGAGACATCAGTAGAGAGTAGTACGTAGAGAGACAACAGTAGAGAGTAGTATGTAGAGAGACAACAGTAGAGAGTAGTACGTAGAGAGACAGCAGTAGAGAGTAGTATGTAGAGAGACAGCAGTAGAGAGTAGTATGTAGAGAGACAGCAGTAGAGAGTAGTATGTAGAGAGACAGCAGTAGAGAGTAGTAGAGAGACAACAGTAGAGAGTAGTATGTAGAGAGACAGCAGTAGAGAGTAGTATGTAGAGAGACAACAGTAGAGAGTAGTATGTAGAGAGACAACAGTAGAGAGTAGTATGTAGAGAGACAACAGTAGAGAGTAGTATGTAGAGAGACAACAGTAGAGAGTAGTATGTAGAGAGACAACAGTAGAGAGTAGTATGTAGAGAGACAACAGTAGAGAGTAGTATGTAGAGAGACAGCAGTAGAGAGTAGTATGTAGAGAGACAGCAGTAGAGAGTAGTATGTAGAGAGACAACAGTAGAGAGTAGTATGTAGAGAGACAACAGTAGAGAGTAGTATGTAGAGAGACAACAGTAGAGAGTAGTATGTAGAGAGACAGCAGTAGAGAGTAGTATGTAGAGAGACAACAGTAGAGAGTAGTATGT
This sequence comes from Perca schrenkii, assembly GCA_025617405.1. Lineage (NCBI taxonomy): Eukaryota > Metazoa > Chordata > Actinopteri > Perciformes > Percidae > Perca > Perca schrenkii. The sequence goes on along the minus strand of CM046791.1, from coordinate 1,800,707 downwards.
AGAGAGACAGCAGTAGAGAGTAGTATGTAGAGAGACAACAGTAGAGAGTAGTATGTAGAGAGACAACAGTAGAGAGTAGTATGTAGAGAGACAACAGTAGAGAGTAGTATGTAGAGAGACAGCAGTAGAGAGTAGTATGTAGAGAGACAGCAGTAGAGAGTAGTATGTAGAGAGACAACAGTAGAGAGTAGTATGTAGAGAGACAGCAGTAGAGAGTAGTATGTAGAGAGACAGCAGTAGAGAGTAGTATGTAGAGAGACAACAGTAGAGAGTAGTATGTAGAGAGACAACAGTAGAGAGTAGTATGTAGAGAGACAACAGTAGAGAGTAGTATGTAGAGAGACAGCAGTAGAGAGTAGTATGTAGAGAGACAACAGTAGAGAGTAGTATGTAGAGAGACAACAGTAGAGAGTAGTATGTAGAGAGACAGCAGTAGAGAGTAGTATGTAGAGAGACAACAGTAGAGAGTAGTATGTAGAGAGACAGTAGAGTAGTAGAGAGACAGCAGTAGAGAGTAGTATGTAGAGAGACAACAGTAGAGAGTAGTATGTAGAGAGACAGTAGCAGTAGTAGAGACAGTAGTAAGTAGTAGAGAGACAACAGTAGAGAGTAGTATGTAGAGAGACAGCAGTAGAGAGTAGTATGTAGAGAGACAGCAGTAGAGAGTAGTATGTAGAGAGACAACAGTAGAGAGTAGTATGTAGAGAGACAACAGTAGAGAGTAGTATGTAGAGAGACATCAGTAGAGAGTAGTATGTAGATGGACATCAGTAGAGAGTAGTATGTAGAGGGACATCAGTAGAGAGTAGTATGTAGAGAGACAACAGTAGAGAGTAGTATGTAGAGGGACAACAGTAGAGAGTAGTATGTAGAGAGACAACAGTAGAGAGTAGTATGTAGAGGGACAACAGTAGAGAGTAGTACGTAGAGAGACAACAGTAGAGAGTAGTATGTAGAGAGACAACAGTAGAGAGTAGTATGTAGAGAGACAACAGTAGAGAGTAGTATGTAGAGGGACAACAGTAGAGAGTAGTATGTAGAGGGACAACAGTAGAGAGTAGTATGTAGAGAGACAACAGTAGAGAGTAGTATGTAGAGGGACATCAGTAGAAAGTAGTATGTAGAGGGACAACAGTAGAGAGTAGTACGTAGAGGGACAACAGTAGAGAGTAGTATGTAGAGAGACAACAGTAGAGAGTAGTACGTAGAGAGACAACAGTAGAGAGTAGTATGTAGAGACAACAGTAGAGAGTAGTATGTAGAGGGACAACAGTAGAGAGTAGTATGTAGAGGGACAACAGTAGAGAGTAGTATGTAGAGCGATATCAGTAGAGAGTAGTATGTAGAGAGACATACTAAAATAAATTAAAAAAAACGTTAAAAAAAGTGACAAAAACCTCTAAAAAAAGCTTCAAAAGCATCAAAAAAAGGGACAAAAATGTCAGGAAAAGCTCCAAAAAAGTTCAATTTCAATTATGACCCTGAAGGACAACAAGTTCATGGTCAATGGGAAGACAACACAAGGGTTAATTAAATCAATTAGTCAAACATAAACATTTTATTTCCATCTTTAATGCACAATCTGATGGCATGCAGTTTTGTACGACAGCTCTTTATAAATATATAACATTTACATTCATGGCATATTTTCAAATACAGGCCTATTTCAATATTCAAAAGGTTTGAGTGCTTTTTCAACCATTTTACACCATCGACAAACAGAAATGTAAAGCTGATCCAACTCATTGTTGCTGCCCATTATAGTCTAAGACCGTGTGCGCTGTGCCATAACATCCGCTTCTCTCTCCAGCCTTAGGCATCGCTTATAAAGCCGAGCAGGAATCCCTCTTCTTCTGTAATTGACTGAATTTCGCACCCCAGCCGTGTCTTTTTCCTCCATCAGTTTAAGTGCCTGAAGTAGGTCAGAGGCTGGAGTGAAGCCTCCAGAACAGCTGGAAAAGAAACAGGAAATGAGCGTCCGATACACAAGTTAACCTGATTAATCTGTTACACACATTAGACAGGAGACTGGTGTTGTGTCAAATGTATATGTTTAATTAAAGTGCTCATATTATGCTCATTTTCAGGTTCATAATTGTATTTAGAGGTTGTACCAGAATAGGATTATGTGGTTTAATTTTCAAAAAACACCATATTTTTGTTGTGCTGCACATTGCTGCAGCTCCTCTTTTCACCCTGTGTTCTCTGTTTTAGTACAGAGTGAGACATCTCACTGCTGTTACATCTTTGTTGGCAGTTGCACATACTCAGTAGCTAGGTAAGGACTACTAGCCAGTCAGGAGCAGAGTATGAGGGCGTGCCCTGACAGTACCTAGGTAAGGACTACTAGCCAGTCAGAAGCAGAGTATGAGGGCGTGCCCTGACAGTACCTAGGTAAGGAATACTAGCCAGTCAGAAGCAGAGTATGAGGGCGTGCCCTGACAGTACCTAGGTAAGGACTACTAGCCAGTCAGAAGCAGAGAATGAGGGCCCTGACAGTACCTAGGTAAGGACTACTAGCCAGTCAGAAGCAGAGTATGAGGGCGTGCCCTGACAGTACCTAGGTAAGGACTACTAGCCAGTCAGAAGCAGAGTATTAATTATTAATAAGGGAAATAATTCCCCTAATTAACCCTGACAAAGCACACCTGTGAAGGTAAAACCATTTCAGGTGACTACCTCATGAAGCTCATTGAGAGAACACCAAGGGTTTGCAGAGTTATCAAAAAAAGCAAAGGGTGGCTACTTTGAAGAATCTAAAATATAAGACATGTTTTCAGTTATTTAACACTTTTTTGTTAAGTACATAATTCCATATGTGTTCATTCATAGTTTTGATGCCTTCAGTGAGAATCTATGATGTAAATAGTCATGAAAATAAAAAGAAACACATTGAAGGAGAAGGTGTGTCCAAACTTTTGGCCTGTACTGTACAAATATATATTTCTTATGGCTCTTTGTAGCATTGCCTATTTAAAGCTAATGTTCTTGCACTTACTATTTTTGTCTGGAGTTTGCACCTTCAAGGTTGAACGCACTTAACTGTAAGTCGTTTTGAAAAAAGCATCCGCTAAATGACATGTAATGTAACGTAATGTAATATAATGTTAAACCTTGTCCCGCGGTGGCATTTCTTCTCCTCCGGCAGTTTGAAGCAGAATCGAGACACGAAATCCATCAGCAGCGCGGGGAGAACACCGGGTTTCTTGAAGCTTTTAATCTGAACAGCCAAGCTGTAAAATAATTATAAAAAAAAAAGACAAGCAGAGAACATTTACAACGTCACATACAGGAATAAAGAGCAACAATACAGGAATGAAACAACAGAGTGTGATGGGCTTATACAGTATGCAACATGCATTTGTGAGTGACTCAGAGAGAGACAGACAAAGAAAGAGAAAGCTGCCTGAGGGTGAAGGCCTGTCTCTTTATTTATAACATGCTACAGAGAGGAATGGGCAATTATAATCTTATTATACAGTACAGGCCAAAAGTTTGGACACACCTTCTCATTCAATGTGTTTCCTTTTTATTTTCATGACTATTTACATTGTAGATTCTCACTGAAGGCATCAAAACTATGAATGAACACATATGGAATTATGTTTTTAACAAAAAAGTGTGAAATAACTGAAAACATGTCTTATATTTTAGATTCTTCAAAGTAGCCACCCTTTGCTTTTTTTTGATAACTCTGCAAACCCTTGGTGTTCTCTCAATGAGCTTCATGAGGTAGTCACCTGAAATGGTTTTACCTTCACAGGTGTGCTTTGTCAGGGTTAATTAGTGGAAGTTTTTTCCCTTATTAATAAAAAAGCAAAGGGTGGCTACTTTGAAGAATCTAAAATATAAGACATGTTTTCAGTTATTTCACACTTTTTTGTTAAGTACATAATTCCATATGTGTTCATTCATAGTTTTGATGCCTTCAGTGAGAATCTACAATGTAAATAGTCATGAAAATAAAAAGGAATGGCATTGAATGAGAAGGTGTGTCCAAACTTTTGGCCTGTACTGTACATGTGCTGGTTCCATAGACTGTTAAAATAATGGACAAAGCTTCTGGGTCTGAAACGTAAAGCCAATGCTGAAGCTCCTTAACGCTGCATTCTCTCTAATATCCAGCAGGGGGCGACTCCACTGGCTTCCAAAAAGAAGTCTGTGGCTGTGTCTCATTCTGCATACTTCTGTCAGTACGCTGCTAATGTGCACTGACCACTTACTGCTGTAGTGCCCACTTTGGAGTAGTATTTGAGTAGGTTAGTATTGTCCCAAAATGAACACTTATGTTAAAACACTTACCGGAAATGACAAGCGGGATGAACGTGAACGCAAAAAAAACAACAGACAGACAGACAGTATGGCCTATTTCTATTATATTATCTATTATATTATTTTCATAAAATACGAGATTGTATAGAGAGCTGAAGTCCCGCCCTTCTACTTCCGGTCCATGGGACCTATCTTTCAAAAAAATATGAACGAGGGTCAATGGAGAGATAATAATTATTTTTTGATCAAGTTTGAATTGAGCCATGGATTACACATATGATGTTCGTCAATTTATAACATTATTTTTCAACCGAAGAAAGTCTCTGTTTATTGTTAAACTGTTGAAGTATAAGATTGTGAAAATACGTAATTAGAAAGACTACAAACTTCATGGATGACGTCTCTCTGAAGCTACGATGTCTCTGTGTATCGTACCGAGGATGTAACGTTACTCTAATGATCAGAGGATCTCGCTCGTTCTTTTGCTTCTCTGCTGAAAACACTTGACTGGATAAAACACAGCAGTTAAGATAACGTTACATGTGTTGTGGAACAGAGCTAAGCTAGCTAGCTAGCGAGCAAGCCGAGCATCCAGCTAGGTGACGTAGATTGTGTGAAACGGGAGATGTAGTCCACTGGGAGATGTAGTCCACTGGGAGATGTAGTCCACTGAGCGGTTTCACACTAAACTAAGTGGTTCTACGACAAACCTACGGCTAACTGAGACTTTCTTCGGTTGAAAAATTATCTTTTAAATTGATGAACATCATATTTGTAAGACATGGCTCAATTCAAACGGGATCTAAAAATAATTTGCCTCTCCCGTTCCCGTTCATATTTTTTTCTGACATAAGGTCCCATAAGGTCCACCGGAAGGGGCGGGACTTCGGCTCTCTATTCCATCCGAGCCGCCATTACGGTCGGTTTGAAATTCTTGAGCAGCCAGACCCACGTGACGCGTTCGTCCAATCAGCTGCCAGTCGACGTCCCTGGTCCCTCCCCTTTCCGCTTTGTAGTCAAGATGGCGCCCGTTTAGTGCGAGTAGGGTCCATCGTTCCACACTGAACTTTTTGACAGTTTTTTAGGGGGTCGTCCTGGTACTTTCAGTGCACTGACTTTTTACGTTATCTACACGATATACTTAAAACTAAGTGTTTGAAGTGTGCAAGTAGGCAGTTTGAGACAGCCTGTTTCTATAGAGTCTATGAGAAAATGAGCCTACTTCTCTCTTGATTTATTACCTTAGTAAACATTTTCATAATGAGTTTATGGTCTCAATCGCTAGTTTCAAGTCTTTTTCAACACAGCATGATGTTTATTTCGTAAATGATGGTCCCATTTATTTTAGAATAGACGATAAAGCAGGGGATGCTTTAGGACCTGTCAATCAGGACAGAGGCTTAGCGATGCTAACCATGCTAACACCGTGGACATTAAAATAGACCTCAACTTGTTTTTGGCTGTTGTCCGTGTTTTCATTTTAAACTCTGACCCTCTCACAGTGTGTTTTCACCTTTAGCAAAGTAAAAGGCTTTAAAGGTGCAGTAGGTAAGCCTTCTAAAACTAACTCTCTGTCATATTAGCTGAAACTGACCCTATGTTCCAGTAGAACTACAGTACAGGCCAAACGTTTGGACACACCTTCTCATTCAACATGTTTCATTATTTTCATGACTATTTACATTGTAGATTCTCACTGAAGGCATCAAAACTATGAATGAACACATATGGAATTATGTACTTAACAAAAAAGTGTGAAATAACTGAAAACATGTCTTATATTTTAGATTCTTCAAAGTAGCCACCCTTTGCTTTTTTTGATAACTCTGCAAACCCTTGGTGTTCTCTCAATGAGCTTCATGAGGTAGTCACCTGAAATGGTTTTACCTTCACAGGTGTGCTTTGTCAGGGTTCATTAGTGGAATTATTTCCCTTATTAATAAAAAAAGCAAAGGGTGGCTACTTTGAAGAATCTAAAATATAAGACATGTTTTCAGTTATTTCACACTTTTTTGTTAAGTACATAATTCCATATGTGTTCATTCATAGTTTTGATGCCTTCAGTGAGAATCTAAAATGTAAATAGTCATGAAAATAAAAAGAAACGCATTGAATGAGAAGGTGTGTCCAAACTTTTGGCCTGTACTGGCTCCACCTACAGCCTGTTGATTTGCAAAAACCCACAGCTCCCTGTTCAGATGCACCAATCATTATTATATTAATAATAAATTATTATATTAACTATTGTCATGTTTTTGGAAAACACATCTTCAGTTTATCATGACATATCATATCATATCTACTCCCGCTGTGATTATAGAGACTGTGTCAGGGCTGTAGACAGCTTTCATTTCAGTGGCGCCATCACGATAAGAGCCGTCACAAAGTTCTTTCAAACAACAACCACAATAAAAACCTCTCCGCTGCCCCATTCCAACATGGCATCATGACTTTTGCGTAAACATACAGTAAACCTCACTTTCCTAAAGCCAAGTGGCGTGTTATCTGGACGTATTCTGAGCTATCCGCGTGTTTTTTCTACGCTGTATACAGCGGATGTAAACATACACACCACGTGACATGTTGGGTTTAGGGAAAGAACATTGGGAAAGGTTTTAGTAACACATAAAAAATGACAGAAACACGACGGTGACCAACGTCACACGCTTAGGAAAACAATAAATGGTTAGATTTAGGAAAGAAATATTGGGGAAGGCTTTATTAAAAAAAGAAAAGCGGTTGAAAAACCCTAGCCCCTTACCCTCACCTTAACCATCACAACTAAATGCCTAACCTTAACCCTTACCCTTACCCTAGCAGCACAGTGGCTCAGTGGTTAGCACTTCTGCCTCACAGCAAGAAGGTTCTGGGTTCGAACCCAGGTCGTCCCATGTTCTCCCTGCGCTTGCGTGGGTTTCCTCCGGGTGCTCCGGTTTCTTCCCACCATAAAGACACGCATGCAACTAGGACTACAGTTGAAAATTAGCCGACTGGCTAACACTGGCACATTTACAGAAACATGTTGGGTTTAGGGAAAGAACATTGGGAATGGCTTTATTAACACAAAAAAAACCGACAAAAACACGACCAACGTCACACGCTTAGGAAAACAATAAAAATGATGAAAGCCAATAAAAAGTTTGAGTTTAGGAAAGAAACATTGGGGAAGGCTTATAGCCAGTGTGACTGATCAGTTTCTCAGAGTTGGTCCAAAAAGTTCCTCAGAACACACCGAAGAGACGAGACGTAATACGTCTCCATAACAGCAGGTGGCGCCAATCTGTATTGTCGCTCAAAAAATGAAAACTGGCAGCCGATTGGACGAACGCTTCACATGGGGTCTGATTTCTCCGGAAATTAAAAGACACAGACTGTCATGGCGGCTTGTTCAGAATCCGATCTCATATTGTACTAAAATAGTTCACCGAGACGTGTTTCTGAAAACATTTGAAGAGAGAAATAGGCCGTGCAGTTGCTGAATCTGTCTTCATTTCAGATCAACAAAGGTTAGTTTAAAAGATTTTTGTCAGATTTTGAGAGACTCTAGTCAAGCTCATACCGCTCGCCATTTCCGGGTGAGTCCCGACTGCCCTGTCTCCGATTATACATGTCAAATCAGTCAAAATGAACGACAATGGCCCCTCAGATGGACAACGGCACAGGACACACCGAACAGACTCGAGTCACCGACCTCCCCAGACTGTAAGACGGCCGTTTATCTTGTAAATAAAAATAAAAAATGGTTGATAAATGCCTCACGCGGGACACAATCCAAGCTCACCTTGGTGAGAGTCCTGTGTTTGACCCATCTGCCACCCCAACCAGCCTCCCCTCTTTGGGCCCTGAGGAGGGTGGTGAGGTCAGCTGAGAGGACCACTGGGGTAATGCTGCCACCTATTGAGAATTTGGCCAAACAACACGGCCTTTCAAGGGCAAAAAAATCATCAAGGACTCTACACACCCCTGCCACAGCTTGTTCTCTCTCCTGCCCTCAGGCAGGCGCTATCGCAGCCTAATGGTGCGTTCTTTTTGTCGTGTAATCGCGACTAGTAGCTCGAGTGTGACGTCACATCCGTGTAGAAAAACGAATAACCGCGGCTAGGCTACTGCTCTGCTTTCTGCTAAAGACTCGGCCGTTGTTGTCATATAGCAACCGAGCGTCTCTAGCCAATTTCAGCTGCACAAGCTACAAAATAACTAATCAGGCGGTATTTAACTCCTAATAAGACTGTAGAGACATGCCTATAGGTAGCAGTATACAGCGCTATGTTTAACTCCTAATAAGACTGTAGAGACATGCCTATAGGTAGCAGTATACAGCACTATGTTTAACTCCTAATAAGACTGTAGAGACATGCCTATAGGTAGCAGTATACAGCACTATGTTTAACTCCTAATAAGACTGTAGAGACATGCCTATAGGTAGCAGTATACAGTACTATGTTTAACTCCTAATAAGACTGTAGAGACATGCCTACAGGTAGCAGTATACAGCACTATGTTTGCAGTATACAGCGCTATGTTTAACTCCTAATAAGACTGTAGAGACATGCCTATAGGTAGCAGTATACAGCACTATGTTTAACTCCTAATAAGACTGTAGAGACATGCCTATAGGTAGCAGTATACAGCACTATGTTTAACTCCTAATAAGACTGTAGAGACATGCCTATAGGTAGCAGTATACAGCACTATGTTTAACTCCTAATAAGACTGTAGAGACATGTCTATAGGTAGCAGTATACAGCACTATGTTTAACTCCTAATAAGACTGTAGAGACATGCCTATAGGTAGCAGTATACAGCACTATGTTTAACTCCTAATAAGACTGTAGAGACATGCCTATAGGTAGCAGTATACAGCGCTATGTTTAACTCCTAATAAGACTGTAGAGACATGTCTATAGGTAGCAGTATACAGCACTATGTTTAACTCCTAATAAGACTGTAGAGACATGTCTATAGGTAGCAGTATACAGCACTATGTTTAACTCCTAATAAGACTGTAGAGACATGTCTATAGGTAGCAGTATACAGCACTATGTTTAACTCCTAATAAGACTGTAGAGACATGCCTATAGGTAGCAGTATACAGTGCTATGTGTACGACTTCATTTGGTTACAACAAAGACAAAAGTGCTTAAAATTGTAGAAAACCACAATGTTTACTACGTGTGATGACAACGTAGCCATCTTTGAAAGTGAACTCGGGGTCCTCTGAGTTCAGACGACTTGACGAGTCATATATATACGACCTCGGGGTGGCGCTCTTTTTGCAACTTCCGGTTCGTCAGTCCGGAAAACGACTCGTAGATCGAATTCGGTAAGAACGCACCCTAAGGACGAGGTCTGTTGAACAGCACCACACTGAACTGAGACAATGTGGAACATACAGCATGTGTGCATATTATATAGTATATGTTTGGGTGTGGGCGGGATATGAGATTACTTCTCTCATAGTTTTTAAATGGCAGTTATCTGTATTTTTATATTATTTATGAATGCATTCTTTAAGCTGTTGATGGGTTCCTATGGCTGTTTTTATGGTGGTCCAATGCAGCGTAATTTCATTCTACACTGCACTTCCTGAAGAGTTTTTTGGAATCACAATAAAAATAATCTTGAATCTTGAATCTTCCGTCCTTTAATACTACTTGCTACGGCGATAATTCACATGTAATGTAGATCAAATGGAGGCCAAACGGCCTTGGTAAACACATAAACAATTATTATGCGTCTTGATAAACATGCCAAAATGGCATATGAATTGGCGTGTCACACATACGCCACTTCATGAGATCAGTCGGTTCATTCAGACCTTCTACATGATGAAGTTGCCATGGTTACTTCATCTCACAGGCAGCAATCTGCAGGTCGAAACCTTGAAGCTCAGGAATGCCAAAACACAGCTTTGTGATGGATTATTGGGATAATAACTAAGTTTGGATTAGTTCAAAAGCTGGTTGGTGTTACTTTGCCCTCAATGAACTGTATGTTGCAAAGCTGTTGGAGAAAAGGATAATGTTATGTTATGTTATGCTGAACTATTGGTATTTATTTATTTATTTATTTGTCAATTTAACTGCAGGGATGCACCAAATCCAGAATATTGGGCTTTTTGACGCTTGCACTACGCACGCTACGCTAGTCGGCATCATGGTGGTGATGGCGCAGTGGATATGACACATGCCTTTGGTGTTCAATTCCCACTGCGACACATCAACCAATGTGTCCCTGAGCGAGACACTTAACCCCCAGTTGTTACCTCTGACATATATAGCAATTGTAAGTGGATTTGGATAAAAGGGTCATGTAATGTAGTGACGGCGCTGTTGATTACAGGAAGGTGTTGTCATTTGCTTATGTGAATACATACAAATAAAGGGAAAGAAACTGAAAGAAAAAAGCAGAAATGCTGTAAAGTTACCGGCTGGTGCAGTCACACTGGTACGCGGTCTGTGGCTCCAGGTTCTGCAGGCCAAACTTCTTCCCCAAAGGATGGATTTTGTATTTACATTCATCCAGATGTTTGAGGCTTCTACACAGCAGCTGGCTGTCTGCAGGAGTCAGAAATAGACACTGGTTATCTCACAAAATATCAAAGAGTACCCACAGTTCAGTTCAGTTCATGTATTAAGAGGTTTGGTATGTGTGCATGCAGACGTTTGAATGTATCTTATCTATTCTAAGGACTTTCTAGAGACCAGTCAGTTTAAGATGATATGGTCTCACAGTAAAACCTGGCTTAGAATGGGCCCAACTATCACACAGAGGAATTGGAGCCAGGAATTTGGGACTCTATTAGGAGCACGTACCATAAAAGGTGTAGTTTAAGAGTAAACTGTTCCAACTGAAATAGATGTCTCATGCTGTGTAAGCACAAAAAGTGTTTAAAAGGTATTCACTATGATGTACATGTTTGGGCAGACGTGTCTGTATGCTCATGGTTGTCCCAGTGTTATGAAAGTTTGTTCACTGTTTGAATAAAGCTGCACTTGATTTGTAATCATCGGACTGGTCGTCATCTTTGAGGTCTCCCAACATCATTTCTGAGTCATCACCCGATAGAATCCCTTGTGTTGTCCTTGAGTCAAATTTAACTTGTTTACAAAGTTTTTTATATCTTAAATATGGGTTTCTTACAACCAAATTGCCCCAAAATAACTTGGATGCATGCATGTAGTGGTATGGAACCCATGCAACGCTGTTCACAGGTAAAATTAATTATTACTTATATTGATTTTTGGGTGTTTAATTCAATTTTATAGTCTTAGAACATCCTCTAATCTTCACTATTCAAGATAATTCATAATTTCTGCTTTTTTAAAACCAAAAACAATACGTATAATGTCATTTAAATTAGGTTTATTGACCACGAATTTAAAAAAAAGCGTTGAAAAAAGTGACAAAAACATTTTAAAAAGCACCAAAACAATCAAAAAAGCGACAAACGCATCGGAAAAAAGCAACAAAAAAAAAGTTCATTTCCAATTTTGACCCAGAAGGACAATAAGTTTAGGGGAAGAAAACACAAGAAGGGAAAAACATGATTATATATTGGTTAAAAAATGACAGGTATTTTTCATCTGTAGTCCCCATTTCTTTGGATAACTAAACAAACTAAGTTGCATATTACTGATTAGGGCTGCACGATATGAGGGAAATATGCCGTAACGTTGTTGAATATCGCGATATAACTTGCGATAAATATAGTTCTCAGTTCTGCTGCTTTCAGTATTCAGCTAAAATACAACAAACTGATTGTTGGATTCAAAAAATAATTAATAATAATTCAAAAATAACTTCAAACGTTATTTTATTTAACATTGATTTGAATATAAAAGGACCCAATAATAAAGAGTTTTCTGCTGATATTTTCTTTCAATCTCGGAGTAACTTTCTCGATATGTCACAGCCTTTCGCGATGTGTTTATTGCGCCAGTTGACATGGCGATAACGATTAAAAACAGATATATACTGATGTTGTTCTGCTCTACATCTCTTTGTTTCTATCATCTGATGTGTGCTGAATGTAGCTGCTCTGTCCCACCTGTAGGGGGCAGAACATGATCGTGTGGTAGCTTGAAAACAGCGCTGGAATGTAACTAAGTACATTTACTCCAGTACTGTACTTAAGTCCAGATGTTGAGGTACTTGTACTTTAACTTGAGTCTTTTCTTTTGATGCCACTTTCTACTTCTACTCCGCTACATTTCAGAGAGAAATATTGTACTTTTTACTCCACTACATTCATCTGTTCCAGCTTTAGTTACTAGTTACTTTAGTTACTAGTTACTTTACACATTAAGATTACTGCACACAGAACACATGTAGTTTATAAACTCTGATGTTTGATTCTAAAGTAAACTAGCCGACTATATAACGGACTACAAGTCACGCTGAGATGATGAGACCGTTAAACACACAACTGGTTGGAGAGAAAGGAGAGAAAGGAGAGAAAGAAGGAAAGAAAGAGATGAGAGAAAGACAGAAAGAAGGAAAAAAAGACAGAAAGAAGGAAAGAAAGACAGAAAGAAAGAAGGAAAGAAAGAAAGACAAGAAGAAATGAGAGAAAGGAAGAACAAAGGAAGGAAGAAGGAAAAAGGAAGGAAGAAGGAAAGAAAGAAAGACAGAAAGAAGGGAAGAAAGGAGAGAAAGGAAGAAAGCAAGGAAGAAGGAAGAAGGACAGAAAGAAGAAAGGAAGGGAAGAAAGGAGAGAAAAGAAGAAAGGAAGGAAGAAGGAAAGGACAGAAAGAAAGACAGGAAGAAATGAGAGAAACTAAGAAAGTAAGAAGGAAAGTTGATTGACTGTTTGGATAGTTTCCACTTTCTAAAACTTATTCTTTACGTTTAATACTTTAACTACATTCTCCTGATGATTCTTACACACTGTTACTGAAGTAATATTTTCACTGCAGTACTTTAACTAGTAAAAAAATATTATTACAGTGTGATATTAGTACTTTAACTAGTAACAGAGTATTATTACAGTATTGTATTAGTACTTTTACTTAACTAAAGGATCCTAATACTTCTTCCATTACGAAAAAAAGTACCTGGTACCTGCTAACAGGTACTTTTTTAGCACCTCCTCAGTCGAGGTTCCAAGCGAGCTGAGGCGAGCCGAGAATGTGACGTGAAACCCTGCAGGCTGCTGATTGGTCGGAAAGAATCATCACTGATCACTGCATTGCCAGCGACAGACGGCATTTTAAAATAGTTTAGCCAGCTATTTTTTTGCTGCCGGAGGCTCCACGCAGAGCTTTCTCCGTAGCATACAAGTGGCCTGATGGTTATACTGGTGCGCTGGTGTGTGCATGTGTGATGTGTGTGTGTCGAGTCGCCGTATGTGTGTGTGTGGGGAGCTGGTGAGCGAGGGAGAAGTGAGAGAGTGACGGCGATTATCTCCGCAGCGAGTAGCGACTCTAGAGTCATATATATGTGAGAGAAACAAAGCGAGTAGCGACTCTAGAGTCATATATATGTGAGAGAAACAAAGCGAGTAGCGACTCTAGAGTCATATATATGTGAGAGAAACAAAGCGAGTAGCGACTCTAGAGTCATATATATGTGAGAGAAACAAAGCGAGTAGCGACTCTAGAGTCATATATATGTGAGAGAAACAAAGCGAGTAGCGACTCTAGAGTCATATATATGTGAGAGAAAACAAAAGCGAGTAGAGACTCTAGAGTCATATATATGTGAGAGAAACAAAGCGAGTAGCGACTCTAGAGTCATATATATGTGAGAGAAACAAAGCGAGTAGCGACTCTAGAGTCATATATGTGAGAGAAACAAAGCGAGTAGCGACTCTAGAGTCATATATGTGAGAGAAACAAAGCGAGTAGCGACTCTAGAGTCATATATATGTGAGAGAAACAAAGCGAGTAGCGACTCTAGAGTCATATATATGTGAGAGAAACAAAGCGAGTAGCGACTCTAGAGTCATATATATGTGAGAGAAACAAAGCGAGTAGCGACTCTAGAGTCATATATATGTGAGAGAAACAAAGCGAGTAGCGACTCTAGAGTCATATATATGTGAGAGAAACAAAGCGAGTAGCGACTCTAGAGTCATATATATGTGAGAGAAACAAAGCGAGTAGCGACTCTAGAGTCATATATATGTGAGAGAAACAAAGCGAGTAGTGACTCTAGAGTCATATATATGTGAGAGAAACAAAGCGAGTAGCGACTCTAGAGTCATATATATGTGAGAGAAACAAAGCGAGTAGCGACTCTAGAGTCATATATATGTGAGAGAAACAAAGCGAGTAGCGACTCTAGAGTCATATATGTGTGAGAGAAACAAAGCGAGTAGCGACTCTAGAGTCATGTATATGTGAGAGAAACAAAGCGAGTAGCGACTCTAGAGTCATGTATATGTGAGAGAAACAAAGCGTGTAGCGACTCTAGAGTCATGTATATGTGAGAGAAACAAAGCGTGTAGCGACTCTAGAGTCATATATATATGAGAGAAACAAAGCGAGTAGTGACTCTAGAGCAGGGGTCGGCAACCTTAGGCACGCGTGCCACCATGGGCACGCGGGACCTTAACCAATGGCACGCTGGCAATATGTGTGCAAGAGAGTTATTGATGTGTTGAAATCATGGTTGAAATGCTGAAGCACTCTCTCATCCGCATGCCAAATTAACGTTCACAGTTGCCGACCTCATAGGTGCCGATACCGTGGGTGCTCCGGAGCTTGAGCACCCACGGAAAATACTGAGCACCCACGTGTGCCAGACTGCCAGTTCATTTTTAATTTTAAATTTAACATTGCAGGTGGTGCTAAGTGTGATTGGTCATGTCGGTGCCATTGATTTATAATTTCCCACGAAGCTGATTAAACTTCTCATCCCCAATTCTATCTGTGAGAAGTGGCGCTGTCCTGAGTTGAAAGATAGCTTACTTTACGGCGTGTGTGTTCGTGTCGGCCGCTGTCCATTTCCTAAGGTTCTGAAATGCAAACATTGTTGACTACTCTTTTTTTTTTTAAAGGGTGTGCGCGTGTGAACACCCACGGAGGAAAAACATAAATCGGCGCCTGTGCGCAACCTGTTATTTACTGTAGTTTGATTGACTCATATCTCTGACTGGGAACAGTACAAAGAGGATAACCAACGGCCGCTGGGGCAGATGAACTAACGCTAGTCTCGTTACTGTAAGGGAGGCTACAATTGAACCTTCAGTGAGTTAAAAGCCAATACTTATCAATGCACTCACCTGTGTAAACCGGCATCAACATGTAGAAAGTGATATTTCAATCTGCTCTGTCTGCTCAGACCACTCTTGTCCACCGCACTCTAGTTTTACGCAAACACAGCTCTACTCTGCAAATAGCTAATTTTCACAAAACAAGCTAAAAGAAAAGCTGTCGGTTTGTAGTCTATTTATCTTAGTTTGCAGGGAATCTTGAAATTTGGACAAATTCTTATAAACTTAAGCTGTCTGAAGAAACCATCCTCTCCGCTGGAGCGTAAATATGGATGCATTATATGACCAAAACAAATACATGTGGCTACTTAAAATGCACTGAATGACGCAATCGTTATGTTCTTCTTCATTCTTGATAATGATGCTGGTTGTGTTATTATTATTTTGCCACAGCATCGTTTCATTGAAAATGATTCATACAGGACCTGCTTATCAGTCCATTCATCATTAAAGCTGGGCTTTTCCACAACTTTTCGCTTCAGGATCTTTGACAGTGATATTTTTGACAGCCCATTTTCCACCAATCAGGACTGCATACTAAAACCATGTTTCCATAATAATAATATACAATAATAATAAGTACAAGGTCCTGATTATTACAGATTCCCTGGATATTACATTTTGATGTGATGTCATAAAAAAAAATTCATGTTAACATGGCACACTAATAAACAAGAAATTTTGAAAAGGGCACTTCATATCAAAAAGGTTGCCGACCCCTGCTCTAGAGTCATATATATGTGAGAGAAACAAAGCGAGTAGCGACTCTAGAGTCATATATATGTGAGAGAAACAAAGCGAGTAGCGACTCTAGAGTCATATATATGTGAGAAAAACAAAGAGAGTAGCTACTCTAGAGTCATATATATGTGAGAGAAACAAAGCGAGTAGCGACTCTAGAGTCATATATATGTGAGAAAAACAAAGAGAGTAGCTACTCTAGAGTCATATATATGTGAGAGAAACAAAGCGAGTAGCGACTCTAGAGTCATATATATGTGAGAGAAACAAAGCGAGTAGCGACTCTAGAGTCATATATATGTGAGAGAAACAAAGCGAGTAGCGACTCTAGAGTCATATATATGTGAGAGAAACAAAGCGAGTAGCGACTCTAGAGTCATATATATGTGAGAGAAACAAAGAGAGTAGCTACTCTAGAGTCATATATATGTGAGAGAAACAAAGCGAGTAGCGACTCTAGAGTCATATATATGTGAGAGAAACAAAGCGAGTAGCGACTCTAGAGTCATATATATGTGAGGGAAACAAAGCGAGTAGCGACTCTAGAGTCATGTATATGTGACAGAAACAAAGCGAGTAGCGACTCTAGAGTCATGTATATGTGAGAGAAACAAAGCGTGTAGCGACTCTAGAGTCATATATACGTGAGAGAAACAAAGCGAGTAGCGACTCTAGAGTCATATATATGTGAGAGAAACAAAGCGAGTAGCGACTCTAGAGTCATATATATGTGAGAGAAACAAAGCGAGTAGCGACTCTAGAATCATATATATGTGAGAGAAACAAAGCGAGTAGCGACTCTAGAATCATATATATGTGAGAGAAACCAAGCGAGTAGCGACTCTAGAGTCATATATATGTGAGAGAAACAAAGCGAGTAGCGACTCTAGAGTCATATGTATGTGAGAGAAACAAAGCGAGTAGCGACTCTAGAGTCATATATGAGAGAAACAAAGCGAGTAGCGACTCTAGAGTCATA
The DNA here is from genome assembly GCA_025617405.1 of Perca schrenkii. Classification (NCBI taxonomy): domain Eukaryota; kingdom Metazoa; phylum Chordata; class Actinopteri; order Perciformes; family Percidae; genus Perca; species Perca schrenkii. The sequence continues at coordinate 1,783,497 of CM046791.1, read as the reverse complement.
TATATGTGAGAGAAACAAAGCGAGTAGCGACTCTAGAGTCATATATATGTGAGAGAAACAAAGCGAGTAGCGACTCTAGAGTCATATATGTGAGAGAAACAAAGCGAGTAGCGACTCTAGAGTCATATATATGTGAGAGAAACAAAGCGAGTAGCGAGTCTAGAGTCATATATATGTGAGGGAAACAAAGCGAGTAGCGACTCTAGAGTCATATATATGTGAGAGAAACAAAGCGAGTAGCGACTCTAGAGTCATATATATGTGAGAGAAACAAAGCGAGTAGCGACTCTAGAGTCATATATATGTGAGAGAAACAAAGCGAGTAGCGACTCTAGAGTCCTATATATGTGAGAGAAACAAAGCGAGTAGCGACTCCAGAGTCATATATATGTGAGAGAAACAAAGCGAGTAGCGACTCTAGAGTCATATGTATGTGAGAGAAACAAAGCGAGTAGCGACTCTAGAGTCATATATGAGAGAAACAAAGCGAGTAGCGACTCTAGAGTCATATATATGGTATGTGAGAGAAACAAAGCGAGTAGCGACTCTAGAGTCATATATATGTGAGAGAAACAAAGCGAGTAGCGACTCTAGAGTCATATATATGTGAGAGAAACAAAGCGAATAGCGACTCTAGAGTCATATATATGTGAGAGAAACAAAGCGAGTAGCGACTCTAGAGTCGTATATATGTGAGAGAAACAAAGCGAGTAGCGACTCTACAGTCATATATATGTGAGAGAAACAAAGCGAGTAGCGACTCTAGAGTCATATATGTGAGAGAAACAAAGCGAGTAGCGACTCTAGAGTCATATATGTGAGAGAAACAAAGTGAGTAGAGACTCTAGAGTCATATATATGTGAGAGAAACAAAGCGAGTAGCGACTCTAGAGTCATATATGTGAGAGAATCAAAGCGAGTAGCGACTCTAGAGTCATATATATGTGAGAGAAACAAAGCGAGTAGCGACTCTACAGTCATATATATGTGAGAGAAACAAAGCGAGTAGCGACTCTAGAGTCATATACTGTATATGTGACCACGGTGGGAAATCTGGAGCAGTAAACGTTAACTATCTCTTTGATATCATGTTGTTTACGGAGACGGACAACCAGGAAATGCGTCGGGGATATGGGGATATGCCATTGGGATATGCGGGGATATGTCAATGGGAAATGCAAGCTACTAAGCCACGCCCACGGCAGTCGCTATGACGACCAGCCACGCTGAGGCAATACTAAAATCTGCAATGGAAAACGGACGCACAGTGAGTCGAGGCGAGGCGAGTCGAGTCAAGGCGAGTCGAGCAGGTACCATGTAATGGACAAACGCCATAACTGACTAACCGTAACGTCTCTTCTCACCGTCTTTTGGAACGGAGGCTGCTCTCTTCGGTGTAGTTGCGGCTGGCGTTGCAGAAGTGGCTGCGCTCCAGAGTCTTTCCAAAGCTTCCCGTTCGGCCGTTTCGGTTGTGCGGTCGAGCCTCAGAGTCCCGGCCGTCGTCTGATTTCGCCGATCGATCGGTAATCCGTACGGCGTCGGCGCAACGTCTGCCAAACAACTTAAACAACGAGCCTGGAAAGTGTCTCCTCGCAGGGCCATCCTGGCGCCACAACAACGACTTCGTTTTGGACTTTTTTCGCCTCTTTTGCCCGTTTTAGTCGCTGCTGTGATGGCTTCTTCTGAGTGCAGGTGAAGCGCTGGCTGCTGTGTAACAGATGCTGTTTGTGGATGAGAGTTTGTGGGGGTCTGTGGTTGAACTTGGCTTCTGTGTTTGGGGTAAGCAGACAGACCGTTTCGGGTGCTCTTCTTTCTGCCAACTCGTTTGTTATTTGGCATCAATGTGCTACTTTGAGACGCATTAAAAAGACTTTGTTCGTTAGTTGACGGAGTGGTCGGCGCTGCCGTGTACGGTTTCCTGTTTCTCTTACATCCTTTCTCCTTCGTCCTTCTGAGGCTGGCAGTGTCTCCTCTGGGCGAGTCTCCGAAGCATCGGTGTTCGCTTTTGGGTAACGTTCTGTGCGGGTTGACGATGAATCTTTGCCTCTCGCTGCTTGTTAGCGCGTTGCTTTCAGCGTTGTCTCCGTGTTTGCTTGTAACATCGGAGGAGCTGTAACGGAGCGGCTTTTTGAAGACGGCATAGGGAGCCTTTTTGGTGACTTTACACCTACAGAGAGGAAACGTGCATGTTAAAACCAAGCCGCGGAGTTCTTTATACCCTGCAAAATAAAAACAACATGGTGGTGATATGTCTGCTGGTTATTTTTTATATTTTTTGGGGGGGATGTCCCTCATATTTCTTCTTACTTGCTCACAGTGTCAACAGAGATCAGATAATAAACAAAGAGTTTGATTTTAATTTCAGTGTTATGAATTTGGGTACCAGCTGCCTCCAAAAACGCTCCCATACAACCTAGGCTATATTTAGGTTTCTAGTTGCGCGCCCTCTAGTGGCAAGTAGTAGTTATGATGGGAGCAAAGCAGGAAGTAAGGCCTCTTGCACACTGGCTGTTTCCCATTGATAAAATGAAATAGTAACGTGTTCTTCAACTTTATTTTGTCAATATTGTATTATTGTCAATATTTTACAGGTGCAATATTTGAAAATCGACAATTATTTATTATTATTCTTTTTTTAATTACATTTACAGTACAGGCCAAAAGTTTGGACACACCTTCTCATTCAATGTGTTTCCTTTTTATTTTAATGACTATTTACATTGTAGATTCTCACTGAAGGCATCAAAACTATGAATGAACACATATGGAATTATGTACTAAACAAAAAAGTGTGAAATAACTGAAAACATGTCTTATATTTTAGATTCTTCAAAGTAGCCACCCTTTGCTTTTTTATTAATAAGGGAAATAATTCCACTAATGAACCCTGACAAAGCACACCTGTGAAGGTAAAACCATTTCAGGTGACTACCTCATGAAGCTCATTGAGAGAACACCAAGGGTTTGCAGAGTTATCAAAAAAAGCAAAGGGTGGCTACTTTGAAGAATCTAAAATATAAGACATGTTTTAAGTTATTTCACACTTTTTTGTTAAGTACATAATTCCATATGTGTTCATTCATAGTTTCGATGCCTTCAGTGAGAATCTACAATGTAAATAGTCATGAAAATAAAGGAAACGCATTGAATGAGAAGGTGTGTCCAAACTTTTGGCCTGTACTGTATATCTGCATTTATGTCAAAACCTCGAGACTTTCAAACATCAACATGTCATTTATTAATATGTATTTGTGTCTAAATGACATATAAACATCTTTTCCTATTCTATTTTTCCTGGAAATGCTTCCAACACGCTTGCGTGTTGAGTGAAAAATAGGCGTCGGTCCTATTTCTAGCATGCACGTGTTTTTTGAGACATGCGTGTTACGCAGGCAGTGTGCACGCTCTAACCTGTTAACATGGGAGCTGAAATAAAAACGGACACGCCACGCAGCCAGTGTGCATTAGACTTGTGTTGTCATCCCGTTGGCGGACGATATCTGCGGATGGTTTGGAGGACTGGTTGGGTTAACTGAATGGACTTCAGCCTTTGAATGAATCCTTAAAAAAAAATATGCTGGCTCTGCATGAATCAAAGTCATAGATCACAAGGATCTTTTATGATCTCAAAAGAACAATTATAGACGCAAAGGACCTGCACACCTTGATACTGCAATGTAAAAGGGTTACTTTTTTATTATATTCTGCTTTTCATGATGTCAAGTGTTTGACTTAACCTACGATGACCCTGTCTGTTGCCTCCTGTTTTGTCTGTTTTTGTTCTTGTCAAAATAACAAAAAAGCTGCAAAAACTTGCCGTGGAAAATCCTAATCTGCTGTTTTATTTTGTTTTGTTTTTTTTACCTATATAGACCACAATCCTTTGCATATTTATTTAAGTAAGAAGAGGAACACTTTGTCTTGCTATTTAGGACAATGGTAATGTTGAAGCGTTTGTAATCTGTATTTTCCATGGAAGATAATAACAGAAACAGTGGAAATTCAAGGACCAGTCACTCAATTCAAAGTCGTAAATTATAGTTATTGAAGTGTAGTTTTTCAACGCAAATGCTCCAGTAGGTTAACCATGAATCATGTCTTGATTGTAAGACCATTTGTTAGTGACCTGAACAACTTTATCTTTCAGGTGCCCTTTAGAAGTTTAGGGTTGAGTGTCGGACATGTTTCTACACGCACAACCCTACCTGCTCTCTCCGTGGAACAAATATCTGGTTTTATGGTTTTAACTTGTTGCTGTGTCTAACAATATGCAAAATTTCACAGAGTCTATGTTCCTGATTGCCAACACTTGGGAGAAAATTTTTCAAAAACCTGAAAGTCTTACACATTACGGGTCAGTCTAACGCTTATCAGTTCGATTTTCTAAGCACAAACGGACATTTGGAAAAACAGAAAAATGGGTTAAAATATCCAGTATTTCATTTTTTTTCACCTTGACAAATTAAAAAATTGGATCTTTAAACTGTTTTTCCAATTTTCAGTTTTTTATTCAGAGGATCAGAAATTGAGAAAATTACAAAATTGCATCTGGGCTCCAATTATTCATAATACTGCCATGGTATTCTCTTCCTCTACTTTGCAGAATATGCAGCTCATTTACTGCATATGGACCAAAAAATAAAAAAAAAGTGATATACTTTGGGATCAGAGGTGAAACTGATGGTTAGGCTAGGTGTAACAAGGGAAAGAATACCATGGCAGTATTGAATAATTGGAGACCATTTTGTAATTTTCTAAATTGAAAATTGGAAAAACAGTTTAAAGATCAAATTTTTTAATTTGTCAAGGCGGAAAAAAAAGAAATATTGGATATTGGAACCAATTTTTCAGTTTTTCCAAATGTCCGTTTGTGCCACTTGGCGCGTTATCTTATCGCCACTTGGCGCGTTATCCCCACTTGACGCGTTATCGGCACTTGGGGCGTTATCGGCACTTGGGGCGTTATCTTATCGCCACTTGACGTGTTATCGCCACTTGGCGTGTTATGTTATCGCCACTTAGCGCGTTATCGCCACACCTGGCGCGTTATCGCCACACCTGCCGCGTTATCGCCACACTTGGCGCGTTATCGCCACACTTGGCACGTTATCGTCACTTGGCGCGTTATCGTCACTTGACGCGTTATCTTATCGCCACTTGACATGTTATCGCCACTTGACATGTTATCGCCACTTGACATGTCATCGCCACTTGACGTGTTATCGCCACTTGGCGTGTTATCTTATCGCCACTTGACATGTTATCGCCACTTGGCGCGTTATGTTATCGCCACTTGGCGCGTTATCGCCACACCTGGCGCGTTATCGCCACACTTGGCTCGTTATCGTCACTTGACGCGTTATCTTATCGCCACTTGACATGTTATCGCCACTTGGCGCGTTATGTTATCGCCACTTGGCGCGTTATCGCCACACCTGGCGCGTTATCGCCACACCTGGCGCGTTATCGCCACACCTGGCGCGTTATCGCCACACCTGGCGCGTTATCGCCACTTGACGCGTTATCGTCACTTGACGCGTTATCGTCACTTGACGCGTTATCTTATCGCCACTTCGCGCGTTATGTTATCGCCACTTCGCGCGTTATGTTATCGCCACTTGGCGCGTTATCGCCACACCTGGCGCGTTATCGCCACACTTGGCACGTTATCGCCACTTGGCGCGTTATCGCCACACTTGGCACGTTATCGTCACTTGACGCGTTATCTTATCGCCACTTGGCGCGTTATGTTATCGCCACTTGGCGCGTTATGTTATTGCCACTTGGCGCGTTATCGCCACACTTGGCGCGTTATCGCCACACCTGCCGCGTTATCGCCACACTTATAGCGAGAAGAAAGCTACGGTTGGGATTGGAAACGTGACACGCGGGATACGATCCCCGGTCTCCTGGGTGTAAGTCCTGTGTTGTTTTACACATCCACCCCCCACGACCAACCTCGCTACGAGGATTTTCGCCCTTTCATACAACGGCGTCAATTCACACCCAATCGCAAGGTAATGTAAGTCAATGGAGGCCAAACGCCGTTTGATAAACACGCTAATAAAAACTAGTATGCGTCTTGGTAACACGCCAATAATAGCATACGAATTGGCGTGTCATACAAACACCACTTCATGAGATCAGGCTGCTTTAGAGCATTTAAGCATCAGTGTGTCTTTAGAGCATTTAAACCTAATGTTACGGCATCAGTGTGTCTTTAGAGCATTTAAACTTAATGTAACGGCATCAGTGAGTCTTTAGAGCATTTAAACTTAATGTAACGGCATCAGTGAGTCTTTAGAGCATTTAAACTTAATGTAACGGCATCAGTGTGTCTCTTACGTTCCCCACCAGGACATCTCGGTGCATCGCCTCTGCTGTTTGAGCTCGAAGCAGGGAACCCGCAGGATGTTGAAGAAGCTGTAGCCCACCATGCTTGAAATGGTGTCGTTGACACCGAGAAGGCACTGCCGAAACCTGGTGAGGTAGGCAGAGAAAGAACAGGCTGAGGTCAAATGAACACGCACATACAGTATAGTCGCTAAATATCCTTGAATGTTGCCTTGTTTTATCTACATCTTCAGGGTAGTCTAAGCAGCTTTTAACAACAGATACGCTCTTAGAAAAAGTGTCTTCCAGTTACTTGGGAATGACCGCCAAGAGTTCACAAGAGTTAGAGGGCAAACATTTTACACATGCTTTTAAAAGAAGCACAGCAAAAGACAACAAGTATAGAGTAACAAGTCTAACGTGTTGACTCTTGACATCCAAAGTTAACCCAGAGGGCTGATGCCAGTTTATTATGCTACTCAAAGATGAACAGTAACGTCACACGGCCTCGGGGTCTTCTGCTTAAATGGGTTATTGGCAAAGTGACAGAATAATATGAGACTGGCGTTCCAGAGAGAAGCACACTTTCATAAGTAAGATGAGTAAGTTTAAAAATGCACTACAGCTGCAAATATTAATCACTAATCAATTCATCCGTTTTAGTCATTTTTTATTAAGGAAAAAAAAGTTAAACTTCTCTGATTCCAGCTTGTTAAATGTGAAATATTGTTTCTAGTGTCTTCTCTCCTCTGGGACAGTAAACTGAATATCTTTGAGTTGGGGACAAAACGAGACATTAGAGGACGTCTTCTTGGGCTTTTTGGGAAACACATTTTACACCAAACAACTCTTGCATTTATCCAGAAAATAATAAATAATGAAAATAATCTTGAGTTGCAGCCCTAAAAGGCACACATACAATATACAGAACACAATTTGACACAATCTCTAATGCTACGTTTACATGTGGCCGGCTATTTTCATGAACGGACATTTCATCTTCTCAGTTTTCAAAAATAACATCGTGCACAGCTGTCAGTTTTCAGAAAAGTGTTTGTTTACACGTCCCTGTGTATGTGTATATATATATATATATATCAATGCTGTCAAGAGTACGCCAGACCTGTAGGTGGCAGTGTAACGAGAAGCTCAAGCTCACGTCAGCCAATCAGAATCCCGAAAAGAGTAACAACAGCAACAAATCACTTCATCTCTCTTCTCTTCTTCACTTCCTCGGCTATGTAAACCTCAGTTTGTCTCAGTCTACGTGCAGACGTGCAAACAATGTTTTCCAAAATCTCCACTCTGGGCGAAGTTTTTAGAAAGACTCGGTTTTCAGAGGCGAATTCTCCATTTGCGTGTAAACGAAAGGAAGTGTCTCAGTTTTTCAAAATAACACACGCACGTGTAAACGGGGTATAAAACTCCTAAATTACATGCAAATTAAACTGCGTTACGCACAGCCAGTGTTGTAATGTAAACGGAGTACAAATACTTCGTTACTGTACTTAAGTAGAAATTTCACGTATCTGTACTTTACTTCGCTATTTAAATTTATGTCAACTTTCACTTTTACTCCACTACATTTCCTAGATAAAATGTATACTTTTACTCCGTTATATTTCCACAAAGCATCTTCGTTAGTCGTTACTAAAAAATAAAATTAGAAGAAATGTGTGCGACTGCAATTAGGAATGTTTGGCGAATCACTGCTCCTAGATTGCATTACGCACGCTCCGCACCCCGCGCGCTCTATTTCAGCGCTTGTTTGTTGCTAAAGGAGGATGAGGACGCACAACTGAAACCGCCATGGAAGCACGAGCCCCTACTGGAGGACCTCCCGTTATCGTAGACCACCAGGCTCGACATAAGCAATGGCCCGATGGCCCGCCCGGGGCCAGTAAATACGTATGTCGGGCTGGTTCAGCCACAGTCACTGGTGTGTGCGTTACTTCACGCAGCACATGTAGCCTACTGACTGGAAACGTTACCGAGGATTATTTACCGCCGATGGCGCAGATGAACTAACGCTACACTCGTTACTGTAAGTAGGTAGCCTACAATAAAACCTCCATGATTAAAGAGTCAATACTTATCAATAACCCACGTACCTGTTCTACAGGCAGAAACACGTAGAAACCATATCTCAGTCTGATCTGTCTGCGCTGTCCACTCTCGTCCACCGCGCTGTGCAAACACAGCTCTACTCTGCAAATAGCGACTTTACAAACAAGCTAAAATGAAAGACGTAGTTTGTAGTCTAACTGTTTGTCTTAATTTGAAACCAATCTTGAACTTTGGACAAACTCTTGTATACGTAGCTGCTGTCTAAACAAGCCATCCTCTCCGCTGGAGCGGTAAACCTATGGAGGTATTTCAAGACCAAAACAAATACATGTGGCTACTTAATATGCACGTGAATGACGCGTTCTTCATTGTTGACGATGTTGCCAGTTGTATTATTTAGCAACAGAATTGTCTTATTTCAAATTAGGCATACAGGACTAATCTGAGATAATTTTCTAGTTAAGTAGCCTATCTAGTTATCAATGTAGAAGGGGCCAGCAAAACTCTGATCTACTGGCCCCAGTAGATCAGAGTTTTTTTCAGTTTAGATTTTTTTTATGTTGAGCCCTGCGACCACCGACAATAGTGGTGAACTCGGTGAACAGGGTAGTGGTGAAGATAACGTCATACACCCTTGTTGCAAGAAATGTTTCTGTACATTGATGTCAGCTCTAAAAATATGCTGTTTGTTCTTTGAACTTAAGATAATTGTGCCTGAAAAGTCCTAGAAAAGAATGTGATTTTGATTTGATGAGTGAGATTAAGAAGATATGGGAACCCTGGATATGCTTTATGCTTTACTATAAGAAAGCCACAATAAAAGTTCTAACCGCTTGCTTTTTAAAAAAAAAACTTTTACTTTTACTTTTGATACTTAAGTACATTAAATATCAGAAAATTACTTTTGATACTTAAGTACAGTATATATCAGATACTTTAAGACTTTTACTTAAGTAATATTCTAAAAGGTAACTTTCACTTCTTCAAGTCTTTTTCTAGTACGATACTTGTACTTTTACTCAAGTATTGCTTTCTAGTACTTTATACAACACTGCGCACAGCGAACAAAGGAGTTTGGGTTACACTTTACTTGAAGGTATCTACACAAGAGTGACATGACACGTCATAAACGTTTATGACATTACGCTTCTTTTAGTAAGTGTCATTCGGTTTTTGTCATGACAACTTATGGTTGGGGTTCATGTGTTCATGTGTTAATGACACCGTCATGTCACTCTTATGTAGATACCTTCAAGTACCGGAGTTACCGGAGTTTTTACTCCTATTGCTCTTGAGACGAGGTACTCCTAGTCTAAAGCCTGAGGGGATTGATTGATTGATTGATTGATTTTATTTGACCACTTAAATATAAAAACATATATGAAAAAGCACTCTGCGTCACACATTAAAAATACATAAATAGTCAGGGATGACACAATAAAGCCCAAAGACTTATTTCCATTGTGGTCCCTATAAGGGCAAGGGGAGAGGACAAGTAGTAGCAGGTCACACATCAATCATTCAACATACATTAATCAATTTCATCCATATTATACAGACAATTTAACAATAAAAATAAACTTTGATACGATAATGACTACAATTGGCACCTAAGCCATACTTTCAAACCCTGTTTAAAACTGCCAATGCTTTGTACTGTCTTAAGTGTACCAGGTAACCGGTTCCAAAGGGTAGTTCCAACAAGAGTGGAGTGGGAGAGTTTTAAACTCAAAGTGAAGGGGGTGCACAACTTCTACAACACTCATAAATCCAGCCTCGTCTGTCCTGACACGACCGTCCACGCCGGGCAACGGGTCAGGGGCAGATGGGAATTCCTGCTTCAAGAAGTTTCCAAGAATGGTGGAAAATTCTTGGCTTTCTGACACATTATTGGACGCCCGGGGTCGTTCGTTCTGAGGCTCACCTTTTGGTTACAGCTGAAACAATTCCAAATGCTACTGTACAAGTGGTCTATATTGACCACGTTTTTCATTTTGCCACCTGGAAATCCTGGAAGTTCCTTCTCAAGGCTATTTAGCAGAGGCACCGTGGCTCCGTCCGGCGCTTAGCGCCCCCAAGACGATTGCTATTGGTTTAAAGAAATGCCAATAAACCAGAGCACGTTTTTCTCCCATCCAGGAATGTTGTGTGGACTAGCCAGACCTTCCTTTGCAGCGCTATGGAGGAAGGCCTAACTCCCAACTTGTAAAATACTGACGCTTGGGCAGTGGCTCTCAGCATCAGATACGATGCAATAATCACCCCTCAGGGCGTGTGTAGAACGCACCGAGCAGAGAAGCAGCCACACCCTGCTTGAAGATGACATAGCACTAAGAGCGACTACAGTAGAGAGTAGTATGAAAAGCCTGAAATTCCACATAGTGGTTGGGGGGGTGGATGGGTCAAACATCACAGGACTTTCACCCAGGAGACTGGGGATCGTTTCCAGCGTGTCATGTTTCCTAAACCCAACTGTCCCGTTCTTCTTTATCTAAACCCAACTGTCCCGTTCTTCTTTATCTAAACCCAACTGTCCCGTTCTTCTTTATCTTAACCCAACTGTCCCGTTCTTCTTTACCTAAACCCAACTGTCCCGTTCTTCTTTACCTAAACCCAACTGTCCCGTTCTTCTTTATCTAAACTCAACTGTCCCGTTCTTCTTTACCTAAACCCAACTGTCCCGTTCTTCTTTATCTAAACCCAACTGTCCCGTTCTTCTTTACCTAAACCCAACTATCCTGTTCTTCTTTAACTAAACCCAACTGTCCAGTTCTTCTTTATCCAAACCCAACTGTCCCGTTTTTCTTTACCTAAACCCAACTGTCCCATTCTTCTTTAACTAAACCCAACTGTCCCGTTCTTCTTTATCTAAACCCAACTGTCCAGTTATTCTTTACCTAAACCCAACTGTCCCATTCTTCTTTTACCTAAACCCAACTGTCCCATTCTTCTTTAACTAAACCCAACTGTCCCATTCTTCTTTTCCTAAACCCAACTGTCCCATTCTTCTTTAACTAAACCCAACTGTCCCGTTCTTTTTTATCCAAACCCAACTGTCCCGTTCTTTTTTATCCAAACCCAACTGTCCTGTTCTTCTTTATCCAAACCCAACTGTCCTGTTCTTCTTTATCCAAACCCAACTTTCCAGTTCTTCTTTATCCAAACCCAACTGTCCCGTTCTTCTTTACCTAAACCCAACTGTCCCATTCTTCTTTACCTATAGTAGAGTTTACAATAGTCCCTACCCGGCGTGTTTAGATAAAGCATGTTTAAAGGAGACTTTTAGCGTCAATAACAACACCAAAAAGACACCTGACCAAGCGACCAAGCATTTGGGATTCAGAATGTGTTGCGATTACACAATGATGTAATAATTGTAACGCAGGCCTACCTTTGGTCACAGTGGCAGTGTGAGACGGTGAAGAAGTGAGGGTTGAAGACGCCATAATTCACCGTGAAAGAGGGGATGATGTGCAGGCAGTGGTCGTGTTCCCGGCAGCATCTGTCCGCTCTCTCAAACATCCCTGAACGGGAGAACAAGATCTGAATTCACTCACACGTCAAAGGACAACAAAGAAGAGATTCTCTCGCCTCATTTCAAATCAAAAAAGCTTCAGACATTTGAAAAGGAAAGATGTACGGGTTGTAACACATAAGATCTTTAATTTAACCCTTGGCTTGTCTTCCTTTGACCATGTGCCATCATTCCTTCGATATGACCACATAACTCCTGTTTTAGCTGAGCTTCATTGGTTGCCAGTGAAATTCAGAATTGTTTTTAAAGTGCCCATATTACGACTTTTTCTGGGATTTGGGGTGTTATTTTGTGTCTTTGGTGCTTCCACACACATACAAACTTTGAAAAAAATCCATCCATGGTGTTCTGAGTGAGATCTGGTTTCTGAATGTGTCCTGCCTTCAGTCTCCGGGTGAGCTGTTCAAAATCTGCACAAGCCGAAACGAGCTGGCTAACCGCAACCGTTAGCATACTAGCTGCTAACGCTAGCATGCTACCTCGTTCTCAATAGCAAAGCACTGCTACAACACACACAAGTTCACCATAATCTCCAAAAGAACTACTTCCATGTGCTCCCTGGTTTAGAAGAAGTCTCCCAGCTAATCCTGCCTTGGAACTGACTGAAGTTGGAGAAACAGGGTTTCTTTTACTGTCTATGGAGCTAGCTGACATGCTCTACATCTGAGCTACTGAGCATGTGCGAGTGCAATCAAAGATAGTACAGAAGAAGATGAAAAGATGTCTCACTCTGTAGCTAAAACAGACCAGGTGAAAAGAGGAGCTGCAGCAGTGAGAAAGGGCTGTGCAGTACAACAAAAATATGGTGTTTTTTGAAAATTAAACCATGTAAACCTATTCTGGTACAACCTTAAAATACAGTTATGAACCTGAAAATTAGCATAATATGGGCGCTTTAAAGCACTCCATGGTCAAGCCCCTCCGTATATTTCCGATCTCCTGTCTACTTACTCTGCCGCCAGGGCACTCGGGTCCACAACCCAACAACTCCTCGTCATCCCCCGGACACGCCTAAAAACCAGAGGGCACCGAGCCATCTCTGTAGTAGCCCCAAACTCTGGAATTCCCTCCCACCCCAGATCAAATCATGTAATACAATTGCTAGTTTTAAATCAAATCTGAAGACACATTTTTACTCTCTTGCTTTTAACTCCCTTTGATTTATTTTCTTTTTAAGATTCAGTTATGAACTGAACTCAATTTTTTCTTATCTTTTTGCATTTACAAACGTTCCATTGTTGTTTTATTCTATGTTACATTATTTAATTCTTCCTTTGTTTAACTATATTCATGGAGGAACGAACAGTTAGTTATTGATAAGTTACTGGTTGACTGATAATTAGTGCTTGAATCAGTCAATCAGTAACTTATCACTAACTAACCATTCGTTCCTCAGTAACTACCTAAGGTTTTGTGTACCTTATTGTTACTGTGTAAACTGCCTCCTTACTTATTTTCTCTCCTGACTCCTCAAGTCACCACCAGGAAAATGTAATCTCCCATCGTATGGGTAAATCATGTATGACATCCCCCGAACGCAAACTGTCTTCGGTGAAAGTACCTTTAAAGTTTTTGCACCCTCATCCTGGCAGAATCCGCTTAAATTAGACAACCTACCAACAATGACAGTTTGAAATTAGGATAAAGGACTATTTGAGTACTGAATGCACATGTGCTGTTGCTGAGCCCTGCTGGTGATTATGTTGAGATGATGTTAAATTGCCAGCTGTCTTTTTTCTGTTTTATTTTATCTGTTTTTCACGGTATATTTTAATATGGAACTATTATACTGCTGTCTTGGCCAGGACTGCCTTCAAAAAAGAGATTCTGAATCTCAACGGGATTATTTTCTGCTACAAGAAAGGTTAATAAAAAATAAAAAATGTAAAGTGTTTCCAAACATCTTATTACAATACACTTTTCATGTAAAAACGTGACACGGATATGTTTTTAGTTTTCAGTCTTGGCAGCCATAGGCGTAATTTACAGAGGGGATAGGGTGGTTAATTAACCCCCCCTCCAATAATCACAACTGGCCAGTTGGGGGCCCCAAAAAAAGAAAAACTATTATAATTTCCTTTACATAAATAAAGACATTTGCACCATGAAATGTTGCAGAAAAATTCACCAGAATGCAGAAAATGAAGTATTTGACTCACTAAATTTCAATTTTGCTCAAAAGTGGAGATCTGTCACCCCTCTCCAATGTTAAACCCAAAGTTACGCCCTTTTTGGCATCAATATGCTTCCACAGTATCATAAAATCATAAAAACTGTTCGCCATGCTCACCTAACTGTTCGTATCCGAGCGCTTTGCTCCCGGTGCCGCACCACAGCGTCCCGGGGAACATCCAGGCGCGTTTCCTACGCTCTCTCCCCGCTGTCTCTTCTCTCCTGGTGCGCCTGGGAAGCTTTGGCGCTGTGGAGGAGACGCCCGCACAAAAGCGAGAATCCGGAGCCAACAGCGCGCTGATATTAAACCGCCGGGTTACTTCATGGCTTATGTCGCAAAGCCTGCGGTATTTCTCCGTCACCAGAGGGTCCGAGTTCACTTCGCATGTCACCGGGCGCGCGTCTTCGGACCACAGGCTGAGGAACAGGGCGCGCACACCGGCTGCGTCCTCTCGCAGGAACGTGACGCGCGTGTGTCCGTCATGTGCAGCAGCAGGACTGGACCTGAAACAGGAGAGACCGGATCCAACCGCCGGCTGTGCTTTGGATAGGATGAGTAAAGATAAAGTGGAAACAACTTGTAGAAGGCAGACGCTTTGCATCGCAATGCAAGACGGGTGTTTAATCCCACCGGGAAATGAAAGGGTTAACTGTAAATGGATGTCTGGATGGAGGAGTCGGAGCCTGTAGCCTGTAGAGAGTTTCTGCAGCAGCTGTAAAGGCGCCTGTCTCTATATGAGGAGGGCACGGGCGCTTATTGGTCTGTCTTTTTGGAGGCTCGGCATGTGTATGTGTGTGTGTGTGTGTGTGTGTGTGTGTGTGTGTGTGTGTGTGTGTGTGGAAAAATCGCATGTTACTGGATGTTTTTGGCCCATAAAAGGTATTTCAATAGGTAAAAAAAAGTACTGGGTGGGCAACAATCAATCAGAATCAATAAACCAATAAATCGGGTCATTTTGAGGCAGAAATAAAACACAAAGTAGGAGCTGCAATTTTTGCCAACACTGCAAAAGTGCATTTTATGGGAGGCTCACAAATATGGCACACCTCACTGTTGCAGGTTTGATCTTTTCTAGCACAGGTCAGCAAGAGTTGCTGTAACTTAGCCTACCTCTGTGTGTGTGTGTGTGTGTGTGTGTGTGTGTGTGTGTGTGTTAGAGTGTCTGTGTCTGTCAGTTTTTGTGTATGTGTGTGTGTGTGTGTGTGTGTGTGTGTGTGTGTGTGTGTGTGTGTGTGTGTGTGTGTGTGTGTGTTAGAGTGTCTGTGTCTGTCAGTTTTTGTGTATGTGTGTGTGTGTGTGTGTTAGAGTGTCTGTGTCTGTCAGTTTTTGTGTATGTGTGTGTTTGTGTGTGTGTGTGTGTGTGTGTGTGTGTTAGAGTGTCTGTGTCTGTCAGTTTTTGTGTATGTGTGTGTGTGTGTGTGTGTGTGTGTGTGTGTGTGTGTTAGAGTGTCTGTGTCTGTCAGTTTTTGTGTATGTGTGTGTGTGTGTGTGTGTGCGCGCATGTAATATGGTATTGTGACATAAGTATCGTGATAAAGTATCGTGACATAAGTATCACAATAATATGGTATTGTGACATAATTATCGTAATGTGGTATCGGGACATAAGTATCACAATAATATGATATTGTGACATAATTATCGTAATATGGTATCGTGACATAAGTATCGCAATAATATGGTATTGTGACATAAGCATCGTGATATGGTATTGTGACAAAACTATCATGATGATATGGTATCGTGACATAAGTATCGTGATGATATGGTATCGTGAGGCCTCTGCTGATACCACCCCTAGTAGTTTGTCATACCTTTACTCCAATAAGTCCTTACACACTTTAGGATTGTCAGTTTTCATTCGATTTTATTGATTCTGTGTAAACTCTCTGCAAAATCTTTACATGCAAAGTTATTTGCAAACATACATGTTTTCCCAGTGCATGCACTATCTATGTACAAATACAGAGATAAAGCGAGAAACATTCACTGAACTGGCAGAATCAAGTAGAAGACAGTCATGGGTTTAGCTTTTCTTTTCATTTTTTTCAAACTATTGAGTATTTGTTATGTTAACCATCATCTGTAGCTGAAGTAGCACAACATAGACAGTGTGTGATGCTACCGCTGGGTGTTTGAATCCCTGCTTGCCACCGGGGGGAGTGGGGGAAGGAGAGAAGGCAGCAGCTCTGCAGAGTAAACAAGACACTAAAGATATTTGAATGTACGGAAAGATTCATCTCAATATCTGCTACTGAGAGTCGGATCTCAAAGTCTTTTGATGATGTGCTGAGTCGATTATCAGCAGACCCCAAACGGAATCTGCAGAACTTTTTTTTACAGTTTTCAGCTGTGATCCAGAATGAAAATCTGCTGAATTTATCGAACTGTTTTTCCCAAAAAGTCCTCCAAAAACCATACAACGATATTTGTTCCCTTCTAATCTGACCTACAGGAGAGTTCTCCGTCCCTCATATCTAAACCAGAGAAGGTCTAGTCCCAGTTTTAAACACGTCATTAACATTGTGAAACGGTCCCAGTTTGGTTAGGTTTAGACACCAAAACTTAAGTTAAGTTGATAAAAAAGATGGTGGTTTGGGTTCAAGTCAGACGTTACTTCCCTTTCTGAAGGTTACCACCAGAGGCGCGGGAAGTAGGGGTGCTGGAGGTGCTGCAGCACCCCCTGTTGGCAAACTGCGATGACAATAAACTGATCGCTTATAAATATCTGTAGTAGTTGTTTCTGTTCCACGACATTTTGTATGTCATGTTTGGGGTGTGGGATAAAGAGAGGGATAATTTTAGTTACAATTTTAGTTTCACCGAGGTGGAACAGCTGATCCACTTGTGCCTCTGTTTATCAGGTCTACTGCTGGCTCCGAAAGGTCTTTCTCAGCTCTTCGCCGCATGAAAACCTGGCTCTGTAGCACTATCACTCAGAGTAGACTTTCACATATCGCACTGCTTCACATACACAAAGACATTTTGGATAATCTGGATATTTAGGGTGTCATGGCAGCCGAACTCCAGAGCGCCAGTGTCTTACATCTCTGTGTCTTTCACACACTACTATTGGCCAGATGTCCATGCTTACATGTAACAGGTCCTATCCCCTGTCCAATTGGCTATCCTAACCTTAACCACTCGAGGTCAATGCCTAACCCAAACCAATCGAGCTGCTATTGAAGCGCGGGTCTTGGCGTGGCCAAAGTAGGAAAAGAAATATGGCTACCAGGACATGTGGCGCTCTTATACTTCCTCACCTTACTTGCTGCTTTGCTCCCGTCAGAAACATACTAGAAACATAAATATAGGTCAGAATGAGGCTTGAACAAACGACCTATGGGAGCGTTTCTTTCCGGAAGGGAGGACAGTCTGGTTTTTCTGCTTGGGGTGGACATGTTAACATTATGAGTTTCATTTTTTAAATTTGTTTAAAACCTTTAAATGCAGATTCCGTCTGGCCCTGATTATCAGCCGGTTCCTGTGGATGCTATCAGACCAGTTTATTCAGATTACACCAGAGTCATGCAGAAAATGGCCTCTTGTATATAAAGTATTAACAGGAATGTAATGGGGAAGAAGTGTAAACATTGATGGAATTACATTCTTACAAAGTATATATATGTATTTATATTTATATCTTGAACCACAAGACATTTCATGCATAGGACTTTTTGTTTTGTCTCTGTTTTGACGTTGCAATAACTTGCAAACAGCTGTATAAATCGAAGTCATTCCACTTTTGTGAGGTGTGCTTTCCTTGGTTTGCTGTGATCAGTGAACAACACACGTTGAAGCGTTGAATGATCAGGGCGTGGCAGAGGAGGCCAACGGGCCCTGCTTTGTGCCAAAGGTGCGTTCGGGGTAAAAAGCAGACGGCCCCAGGCACGCCAGACTCACGAACACAGTGCATGCAGGTAAAGCTGCACATTTTTATGACCTAACCTCTTCCACTTTCTCTCCCTGGCAAACAGAGCAGCCACATTTCTTGAAGGCTGATTTATGGTTAGATGTAGCCTCTACGCAAGAGTTTAAGGCGTAGCTTATGTAAGCGGCCAAACGCGGTTGTGAGGATTTATACTTCTGCGCTGGTGTGTCTGCGTCGTTCTTGCATACCTCTTTAAGAAAATAGCAGAGCCGGTATATGTGTATGTGTGGTTGTGGCTAGTAGGGATACAGCCAAGGCTTTACATTGGACACCTGCCAGCGATGTAGTCTAGTTTTTGGTCGTGAGTATACTTTTTTTTTTACAGAAATCACACCTTGCCTAGTCGCTCTCAGGACTGATTCCTGTGCTGCTGCACCTTTCCATAGGTCTATAGTCGATGACTTGGCTTTGTTAATCCTTGCTGTAGAGAGCTCAAGCATAACTATGTCCAGAAAATACTCCAACCACTGTTTTATACAAAGCGAGTGGGGAGGGGGGAACCAGCGTTGAGCTATCATTTTCTTGGTTGCAGTTGAGCCGGCTAGCCAAATTTTCCTCTGTCTCTTGAACAGGTGTAATCAGTGAGTATACTTTGATTTCTCCCTCCCAGCTTCTTACTCGCCGATCCCAGAACGATGCGTCCCAGAGCACAGACGCCCCATGAGTATTTTGTAGCGCTACCGCATATAGCATCAGTCTCATCTGGTTAATTTCCCAAAGTTTGTGTAACGTTAAGGTCTGCTGCAGTGTCAGTCAAAGCGGCAGTATAGCTTCAGGGGCAGGCTTACCAAAACACTGACAGAGTGTAGTTTGAGCTCACTTTCGTTTTATATCTCATATAGTCTATAGTGATCCACATTAGTTAATTTCATATTTGCACAGAGAATGACCGCCAACAACTGTGTTGTTGTTCCTAAGTGACTCACAAAAGTGAAAGAGCAGCGCTTGTGTGCAGTACAACAAAAATATGGTGTTCTTTAAAAATCAAACCATGTAAACCTATTCTGGTACAACCTTAAAATACAATTATGAACTTGAAAATGAGCATAATATGGGCGCTTTAAAGCCCTGGATACAGCTACGGCCAGAAGTTATGCAACATCCGACAAAATCTGATATATATATAATATAATATAATTTGAATTCTGTCACCCAGGAAATGTTTGTTCATGTGGAGGGTGTTATTTCATATCACAATCGTTTTCCTAAACTTAACTATCATCTCCGTATTTGTACCCCTTCTAGGGTTGGGGTAACGTTTGGATTTTTACGATTCCGATGCCGAACCGGTACTAAACAGATTCTTAATAAACTGAAAAATGACACCAAAGAAAGGCTTTTACGTCTGTTTTTATGTCCACTCATTCACTGTGCAATTAATTAATTAATTAATAATCTTCTCATATAAATAACTGGACACTCTTAACTGCTCTTAACTGCTAATTTATGCTAAATGTCATTTATTCACTGTATAATAACACAATGCCATACACAGTCTACTATATATTTATCTTTACTTATCTATAGTTACTTTTTGTTTACTTCCTATAGTTTGGTAAAAGTTTATTCTTATACTGTATTTTCTATACTGTATTTTTATACCTCTTTATTTTCTATACAAGTGTTTTGTAAGCTGAAATCTGCTGCTGGAAATCCAATTTCCTTGCGGGAGTCATCCCAAAAGGATCAATAAAGAGAAGTCTAAGTCTTAGTTTTGGTGAGCCCAGAGGGAAACTATGGCATTTTAAAAGTAGCCTACATTTACAGTAGCTAGCTAACGGTAGACTACAGAGAAAGTGTGATATTTTTACCTCCGTTTTGTACTGTACGTACGTATATGTACCTACGGCGTAGATTCAACGCAGAACCATAAATCAGGCTTTAGGGAGACGTGGCCGTGTGCGTTCAGTGTAAACACTACAGTAGAAAACCTCTAAGGCGTCAGAGCGAACCACAAGCTTCAGAAGAGTACAGGCAGCATATAATCCTAAAAAATAAACCGAAAAGAAATGATAATTTTAGGTCACGTCTCAGTTTCTCTAATCACGCAGTTAATACTTCCCACAAATCTTAGCTCACAGCTTGAATAAACATACAATAAACCTCCTACTACTCTAATTTTTTTAAATCACAAATTAACAGCAACTGATGGACCGATTCATCTAGCTCATGGTCCACTGACTTATGAATTACCTGTACATCAGATGTCTATCCTAACCTGAGCAATGTGTCAGTATGTAAACATTTCTTCATGGAAATATACAACGTGTTCAGCGGGCACAGGTGAAATATTTGAAGGCGCAGCTGTGTGTTTTCTCACGTCTGTGGCTTGGCATGCGGATACAGTTCAAAGTGTTACACTACAGCATGATGTAATCACACGAGAAACCGAAAATAATACCCTGACAATCAAATCTTAATCGAGGCTTGTGAGGACTTGGAGTAATGCTTTTTGACCCCAGATGCCATAACATATTGCTATTCTAGTTCTGTGCCAGTGCAAAATCTTTTTTTTTTCCCCTTTAGGCGAGATGTTCCTTGTGCAGCTGTGCGTTAGTTAACATTAGTGAAATCTCCAATCCATTAATGCCATGATTTGTTCCAGGGGCAGATTAAAAAAAGGTAATTTCGTCTTGTGTTTTCAACCTGGACCCCGTTTGTTCATGCATTGACGTCTAAGTGACTGATGTGAACAAACATCTTTGAAGTCAGTTCGGTATTGTCAGCTGTGAACAGGGCTGTAATCTAACCCTACAGGACAGATGTTCAGAGTCAGTCTGCGTGCACTAAAAGTTCTGTTATTGCCGCTGACAGACTCATCTTATTATTCTAAATGTCTGACAACATTATGGAAAGGATCCCTACAGAGATAGACCTTTTAGTTAAAGAGTAAGATCATTTTAGTTTAACATGAAACAGCCCAGAAATCACCATCACCAAACTCCACCAGACTCCATGTAAATAATCAGGACTTTTAGCGTGTATAGAGCCAGCATATCTCCACCAGACTCCATGTAAATAATCAGGACTTTTAGCGTGTATAGAGCAAGCATATCTCCACCAGACTCCATGTAAATAATCAGGAATTTAGTGTGTATAGAGCCAGCATATTTCCACCAGACTCCATGTAAATAATCAGGACTTTTAGCGTGTATAGAGCCAGCATATCTCCACCAGACTCCATGTAAATAATCAGGACTTTTAGCGTGTATAGAGCCAGCATATCTCCACCAGACTCCATGTGAATAATCAGGACTTTTAGCGTGTATAGAGCTAGTATATCTCCACATGTAAATGACCAGAGTGGTGATTGTTGGAACAGTGGAAAGATGAACCAAAACGGCTTTTGGTAGTTTTATTTTGTTTCGGTCGACTTTGAATGAAGTGTGTTTTACGATGATAAAAGTCCTGATTATTTACATGGAGTCTGGTGGAGATATGCTGGCTCAATACACGCTAAAAGTCCTGATTATTTACATGGAGTCTGGTGGAGTTTGGTGATGGTGATTCCGGGGCTGTTTCATGTTAAAACACTTAGAATAATAATCTGAGTCTGTCAGCGCACAGGACAGAGATTGACACAATTGCACATTAACGTTACAGCACAGCTTGTTTCTCTTCGGTCCAATTTAATGCTGGACAAATTTAAAAAATTGTTGTTCCCATCAGTCCCTTAGACACAAAAACATGATAAAACCGTGTTCAGATTGGAAAGAAAATGACGTTCCCCTTTAAGTGTCAGCACAGGCAGAGACATTGTATAATAAGGGGACAGGAAAGAAGAGTATACATCCGGGGAAAGGAGGCGAGTAAGCCTGTGTGATGGTCAGGTAGTGAAAGAATAGAGAACACAATGAAAAGGGGAAAGAAAAGTGCAATGCAAACCAAGTGGGGAGGTTTTAGCTCATGCTGTATGTGTGCAGTGCGAGTGGTTAATCACTAGTGACGTGATTCCCGCTATACAAGGTGTGCCAGCGCTCAATCCTCTTGTCCTTGTTCTTCAGACACTCGTACCAGTGCTTCAGCCTCTCTCCCTTGGCAGTGATGCCCAGCTGACAGCCACCTGTCAGGGAGGAAGTGAGGTAAGAAAAGGAAGGTCATAACTGTACTTTTTAGGCTACATCTACGATACTACATTTTCATTTTTTCAGGTTGTTTTAACCAAGATTATGCTGCAAGATGTGTTTTTTTTCAACTACATTTAAGTTCCCTGTTATAGACTAACAGTATTATAACAATCAGTATTAAAAATATCCTGTTAATTCCCATTAATTCCCATTAATTCCACTGGAAAGTTTTAGAAAATTCCTGTAATTTTGCAACTCTAGATGTAGCCCTAATTTAATCAAAGCAATGATACTACTCAAATACTCACCGATGTAGTCGTTGGACTTCCCAATATCGTAATCCCACACAGAGATATCTAAAACCTTCTTGGCCAGTTCGCTGTGTTTGATTTCATATCCGAATTCCTGAAAAGATCAAGACATTAAAACGTCATTTTAAAAAGCAACTTTCCAACAGTTTTCATACTTGAGTTGCAAAGAATATACACACAATGACTCGATAATAATTGAACCCTTGTGCTGTCGACCTTTAACTTCTTGTCTTACCAGGTCAAAATTCAAAATTAACTTTTTTTTGGCACTTTTCCAGACATTTTTGTTGCTATTTTTGATGATTTTGTCACTTGTTTCAACGCTTTCTTTATTCATGGTCTATAAACCTAATTTAAATTACATTATACCTAATTTTTGAGTTAAATAAAGCAGAAATTATGAATTATTTTGACTAATAGCTAAGATCAAAGGATGTTGACTGAGTCACTCTTATGTCAAAGTTTAGTCAGGACATCTAAAAACATTTTTCAAATGCTATGAAATTGAATAAAACACCCAAAATTCAGTGGAAATAATCATTAATTTGACCTGCGAAGAATGTTGCATGGCTTCCATACAACATGCATGCATCCAAGTAATTTTTTGGGCAATTTAGTTGTAAGAAACCCATATTTCTGATATAAAAAAACTTAGAAAATGGGTAATATTTGCCCCAAGGACAACACAAGGGTTAAGGACAAGCTTGTTTTCATTAACTGCAGCGCTTCACCTTGAGCTCCCGTACAAACCTCGTTAAACTCTGGGTTTAAAGTCCTCTTCTTGATCTGTGTTTTGCACTTGGCCTTTTTCCCCATGTCAGGTTTCAGACATCTGGAAATGTAACAGAATTTAAATCAATGCCATTTCTGGAATCACATATTTACAATCTAAAAGGGGGGGTGAGCCCTATGTTCCCACAGCCCTATGGTCCCACAGCCCTATGGTCCCAAAGCCCTATGTTCCCACAGCCATATGGTCCCACAGCCCTATGTTCCCACAGTCCTATGGTCCCACAGCCCAATGGTCCCACAGCCCAATGGTCCCACAGCCCTATGGTCCCACAGTCCTATGGTCCCACAGTCCTATGGTCCCACAGCCCTATGGTCCCACAGCCCAATGGTCCCACAGCCCTATGTTCCCACAGCCCTATGGTCCCACAGCCCTATGTTCCCACAGCCCTATGGTCCCAAAGCCCTATGTTCCCACAGCCATATGGTCCCACAGCCCTATGGTCCCACAGTCCTATGGTCCCACAGTCCTATGTTCCCACAGTCCCTATGGTCCCACAGCCCTATGGTCCCACAGTCCTATGTTCCCACAGCCCTATGTTACCTATGTTCCCACAGGCCTATGTTCCCACATTTCTAAGATTTTTCCTAAAATTAGGCCCTATGTTAGGGTTAGGGTTACATTCCATATGTAGTCCATTGCTACTGGATAATAGGTTGCATTTATTTATGCATTTATGCATGCTCTTGGGGGGAAATCACTGGAATTGTGGGGTCTTTGTAAATTATAGAGTGTGGTCTAGACCTACTCTATGTGTAAAGTGTCCCAAGATAACTCCTGTTATGATTTGATACTATAAATAAAATTTAATTGCACTATTCTGATAACCGATTTGAGTGTTTTAATAACATAAATAATGACTTGACTGAAAAAAAATTAAAAAGGAAAGTGGGCGTGTATGTTTACGCAAAGTCATGACATCACGTTGTCATCCCGGTTGACCTACATTTTGACATATGGGTATGTGTGTGTGTGTGTGTGTGTGTGTGTGTGTGTGTGTGTGTGTGTGTGTGTGTGTGTGTGTGTGTCTGTGTGTGTGTGTGTGTGTGTGTGTGTGTGTGTGTGTGTGTGTGTGTGTGTGTGTCTGTGTGTGTGTCTGTGTGTGTGTGTCTGTGTCTGTGTGTATGTGTGTGTGTGTGTGTGTGTGTGTGTGTGTGTGTGTGTGTGTGTGTAGGTGTCTGTGTGTGTGTGTGTGTCTCTGTATCTCTGTGTGTGTCTGTGTGTGTGTCTGTCTGTGTGTGTGTCTGTGTGTGTCTGTGTGTGTGTGTGTGTGTGTGTGTGTGTGTCTGTGTGTGTGTGTCTGTGTGTGTGTCTCTGTGTGTGTGTCTGTGTGTGTCTGTTTGTGTGTGTGTGTGTGTGTGTCTGTGTGTGTGTGTATGTGTCTGTGTGTGTCTGTCTGTGTCTGTGTGTGTCTGTGTGTGTGTGTGTTTGTCTGTGTGTGTGTGTGTGTCTGTGTGTGTGTGTCTGTGTGTGTGTGTCTGTGTGTGTGTGTCTGTGTGTGTGTCTGTCTGTGTCTGTGTGTGTCTGTGTGTGTGTGTGTGTTTGTCTGTGTGTGTGTGTGTCTGTGTGTGTGTGTGTGTCTATGTGTGTGTGTCTGTGTGTGTGTCTGTGTGTGTGTGTCTGTGTGTGTGTGTGTGTGTGTCTGTGTGTGTGTGTCTGTGTGTGTGTGTCTATGTGTGTGTGTCTGTGTGTGTGTGTGTGTGTGTGTCTGTGTGTGTCTGTCTGTGTCTGTGTGTGTGTTTGTCTGTGTGTGTGTGTGTGTGTGTGTGTCTGTGTGTGTGTGTCTGTGTGTGTGTGTGTCTGTGTGTGTGTGTGTCTGTGTGTGTGTGTGTCTATGTGTGTGTGTCTGTCTGTGTCTGTCTGTGTGTGTGTGTGTGTGTGTCTGTGTGTGTCTGTCTGTGTCTGTGTGTGTCTGTGTGTGTGTGTCTGTGTGTGTGTGTGTATCTGTGTATGTGTGTGTGTGTCTGTGTATTAGATTTGAGTGTTTTAATAACTAATATATATACTAAATAAATAATGACTGAAAAAAGATTAAAAAGGAAAGTGGGCGTGTATGTTTACGCAAAGTCATGACATCACGTTGTCATCCCGGTTGACCTACATTTTGACGTATGGGTCGGAGTAGCCGTTGGCGTCCATGGCAGCCAGGTGAACGCAGCGCACTACGCCCACCAGGAGACGGTTCTGCTGGGTGCTGTACATCAGGGAGATCAGGATGCGACCACGCTCCTCCACCTCGCCGCTGTCTTTCCCCGGCTAAGACAGAGCAGTAGGGGGAGGAAATAGATCAGTAGGGGGGTTCATGGAAAGATCTGCAAGAACCTCCTGATTCTGGAGCGCATGTGTCAAACTCAAGGCCCGCAGGCCAAATCCGGCCCCTTGCAGCTATAGATTCGGCCCGTTTATCAATTTGGGTTCACAATAAGTGAAAGTGTTTTTTTAAAACTGCAATTACATGATGTTCAAAGCAGAATTTGGGCAGATTTGTCGACTCTGAGAATCAGAAATTCCCCCAGAAGCAGCAGAGAGAGTTTTCATATTCAGGCTGAGAAACTGGTTGTTGTTAAAAAAAAATGTAATCAATGTTTTTGCTTCATTTGCTAAATTCTCCGAGGGCTAAAGGAACTCTTTTGGTGACTTTTGTAGGGCTTCACGTCAACAAAAAATGCGACAAAAAGCATACAAAAATATCGGAAAAAGCAACAAATTTACAAAAAGGTGACAAATGTCTGAGAAAGCCACAAAAAAAGTCGGAACAAAAACAAAAGAAAATGAGGAAAAAAGCTACCAAAATGTATAAAACTGTAATCATTGTTTTGGCTTGATTTGCTAAATTCTACTATGGATAAGGAACTCTTTTGGTAACTTTTGTAGGGCTTCATGTCAACAAAAAATGCGACAAAAATGTCGGAAAAAGCAACAAATTTACAAAAAGGTGACAAATATCTGAGAAAGCAAAAAAAAAGTCGGAACAAAAACATAGAAAATGAGGAAAAAAGCTACCAAAATGTTTAAAAAACTGTAATCATTGTTTTGGCTTGATTTGCTAAATTCTCCGAGGGCTAAAGGAACTCTTTTGGTAACTTTTGTAGGGCTTCATGTCAACAAAAAATGCGACAAAAATGTCGGAAAAAGCAACAAATTTACAAAAAGGTGACAAATGTCTGAGAAAGACAAAAAAAACAAAAACAAACAACAGAAAATGAGGAAAAAAGCTACCAAAATGTTTAAAAAAAGTGAAAAAAGCAGGTCAGTAAATTCTCCATGTCTGGCCCTTAGTGGGATTCTCTTTTTCCAGTGTGGCCTTCTGGGAAAATGAGTTTGACACCCCTGTTCTGGAGGAATCGGTCACGTTCAGACATGCACGGAAAATAACAAGCCTTGCCTCATCTTCGTAGAGAGAGATGCCTCTGGCTCCGCCCGCGGTAGCAGTTCTCTTCGTCTGCGAGGGAGAGAAGGGACGAGAGTACAGCAGGTTAATATGAGCAGCGCTGGAATGTAACTAAGTACATTTACTCCAGTATACTGTACTGCAGTCCAAATGTTGAGGTACTTGTACTTTACTTGAGTCTTTTTACTTTTCATGCCACTTTTTACTTCTACTCCGCTACATTTAAGAGAGAAATATTGGAATTTTTACTCCACTACATTCATCTGTTCCAGCTTTAGTTACTAGTTACTTAAGTTACTCCGCTACATTCATCTGTTACAGCTTTAGTTACAAGTTACGTTACTCCGCTACATTCATCTGTTCCAGCTTTAGTTACTAGTTACTTTAGTTACTCAACTACATTCATCTGTTCCAACTTTAGTTACTAGTTACTTTAGTTACTCCACTACATTCATCTGTTACAGCTTTAGTTACTAGTTACTTTAGTTACTCCGCTACATTCATCTGTTACAGCTTTAGTTACTAGTTACTTTAGTTACTCCACTACATTCATCTGTTCCAGCTTTAGTTACTAGTTACTTTAGTTACTCCACTACATTCATCTGTTCCAGCTTTAGTTACTAGTTACTTTAGTTACTCCGCTACATTCATCTGTTCCAGCTTTAGTTACTAGTTACTTTAGTTACTCCGCTACATTCCTCTGTTCCAGCTTTAGTTACTAGTTACTTTAGTTACTCCGCTACATTCATCTGTTACAGCTTTAGTTACTAGTTACTTTAGTTACTCCGCTACATTCATCTGTTCCAGCTTTAGTTACTAGTTACTTTAGTTACTCCGCTACATTCATCTGTTCCAGCTTTAGTTACTAGTTACTTTAGTTACTCCGCTACATTCATCTGTTCCAGCTTTAGTTACTAGTTACTTTAGTTACTCCGCTACATTCATCTGTTCCAGCTTTAGTTACTAGTTACTTTAGTTACTCCGCTACATTCATCTGTTCCAGCTTTAGTTACTAGTTACTTTAGTTACTCCACTACATTCATCTGTTCCAGCTTTAGTTACTAGTTACTTTAGTTACTCCGCTACATTCATCTGTTCCAGCTTTAGTTACTAGTTACTTTAGTTACTCCGCTACATTCATCTGTTCCAGCTTTAGTTACTAGTTACTTTAGTTACTCCGCTACATTCCTCTGTTCCAGCTTTAGTTACTAGTTACTTTAGTTACTCCGCTACATTCCTCTGTTCCAGCTTTAGTTACTAGTTACTTTAGTTACTCCGCTACATTCATCTGTTCCAGCTTTAGTTACTAGTTACTTTAGTTACTCCGCTACATTCATCTGTTCCAGCTTTAGTTACTAGTTACTTTAGTTACTCCGCTACATTCATCTGTTACAGCTTTAGTTACTAGTTACTAGTTACTTTACACATTAAGATTACTGCACAGAAAACACATGCAGTTTATAAAATCTGATGTTTGATTCTAAAGTAAACTAGCCGACAATATAATGGCTAAGTCCAGCGGAGATGATGAGACCATTCAACACACAAGTGTGTGTGTGTGCGTGTGTGTTTGGATCCTTATACTTTAATACTTTAATTACATTTTCCTGATGATCTTTACAGACTCATTGTGGGACTGGCTCTAGTGGCTGTAATTCTGCACCAAGGCTGAATTTCGGGAAAGAGACTTCAGATACAGTATTAGGGGACCACCAAGGTCTATATAAAAGAGACTTCAGATACAGTATTAGGGGACCACCAAGGTCTATATAAAAGAGACTTCAGATACAGTATTAGGGGACCACTAAGGTCTATATAAAAGAGACTTCAGATACAGTATTAGGGGACCACTAAGGTCTATGTAAAAGAGAATTCAGATACAGTATTAGGGGACCACTAAGGTCTATATAAAAGAGACTTCAGATACAGTATTAGGGGGACCACTAAGGCCTATATAAAAGAGACTTCAGATACAGTATTAGGGGACCACTAAGGCCTATATAAAAGAGACTTCAGATACAGTATTAGGGGACCACTAAGGCCTATATAAAAACATCCAAAGAGGGGACCTTTAATGTGTTTACTGTGTTCATGGACTGAGGATGGGAGGAGGATTTGGCAGAATCCGAACCAAGTGGATTCTGTATATGGCCGAACCCTAAAAATCTGGATTCAGTGCATCCCTAATTATAACGTTGTGGTATTAGCACTTTTTCCGAAGTAAAGGATCTGAATACTTCTTCCAGCGCTGAATAAGAGATTCATACAACGAGAACACAAAGCATGGCTTGAATGCGATTTGAGTTTGACTCACAGGGACGACTCTCTCGAGACACACGTTGAAGTTCTTCTTCTGGTTCATCTTCAGTTTCTTCAGCGCCACTCGGGTTTCCCCGATAAACTCGTTATGCCCAAACTTGTCTTCATCGCAGACAGACAGCCTGTGAATCAAGAAGAAAGTCAAATAAATCACATACAGCTTCACAGCAGTGATGTGCGGATCGATAGTAAAGCATCGATATTTACGATCCCAACGTCTCCTGCTCTAGTATCGATTCTCATATAAAAAGATCGATATTTAAACTCAGTAATTTGCAGTGAGTGTTTATGTTATCATAAGTAACTTGTTGTCACCTGAAAAGTCTAATTATATCCGGTTAAGGGAAGGAACTACTTCTCCTTCCGCCGGTCAGTTGTGTGTGCACTGCGGCTCTGCGATTGCATTCTTACAACAAGCTAACAGAAAGCAGTGTGTTCAAATAGAAAATACTAGTGAAACATGAAGTAAGCTATCCTGAGATCAGTGCTAAGAGTGTATTGAGAGAGGCTGCATATAGCCCAATACTTAAAACTAATAGAATTTAGAGGGATCTTTTTATCATACTGTACAACAACTCCTAGTCATGTCAGGGAGGACAATAGACAAAAGAACAATTTCTACCTCCAGCTGTACTCTTTACTTCCATCTACACTCCATTTGCACTGCTTACTGTGACTACTGTGTTATAAGTTAATTTGATTTTTAATATAGGTTTAATCTATGTATGTTCATATGCTACTGGATACTTGAATTTCCCTCTAGATAAAAAGTATTGGTATTGGTATCGGCAATACCAGCCTGGGTATAGAGAGCCGAAGTCCCGCCCCTTCCGGTGGACCTCATGGGACCTTAAGTCAGAAAAAATATGAACGGTAGTGAACGGGGAGAGGCAAATTATTTTTTGATCCCGTTTGAATTGAGCCATGGATTACAAATATGATGTTCGTCAATTTAAAAGATGATTTTCCGAAGAAAGTCTCAGTTACCCGTAGGTTTGTCGTAGTACCATTAGTTTTGTGTGAAACAGCTCAGTGGACTACATCTCCCGTTTCACACAATCTACGTCACCTAGCTTGATGCTCGGCTTGCTCGCTAGCTAGCTAGCTTAGCTCTGTTCCACAACACATGTAACGTTATCGTAACTGCTGTGTTTTATCCAGTCGTGTTCTTAGCAGATAAGTAAAAGAACGAGCGAGATCCTCTGATCATTAGAGTAACGTTACATCCCCGGTACGATACACAGAGACATCGTAGCTTCAGAGAGACATCATCCATGAAGGTTGTAGTCTTTGTAATTACGTATTTTCACAATCTTATACTTCAACAGTTTAACAATAAACAGAGACTTTCTTCGGTTGAAAAATAATGTTTTAAATCAACGAACATCATATTTGTAATCCATGGCTCAATTCAAACTGGATCAAAAAATAATTATTATCTCTCCATTGACCCTCGTTCATATTTTTTCGAAAGATAGGTCCCATGGACCGGAAGTAGAAGGGCGTGACTTCGGCTCTCTATTACTTGGTATCGGATCGAATAGAAATTAAGTGGTAGCCTATCGCACATCACTACTTCACAGAGTCAAGTGAGGGCACATTAGCCGAGGGCTCGATTGATGCTGTCTGAGGTGTGGTATCCACCTGAGGGTCTTACGCTGCATGTCGTCATCCGTCAGGCCGTGGTAGGTGAGCGTCTCGTTCCACACGGGGTTGCGGGTGTTTCTCAGGGTCTTTGTGCGCAGCTTGTTAGACTGTTAGAAGCAGGGGAGACCGTGACAAAGACATATTTTAATTCTCCACTACATCACAGTGATTAAAAGGTCCCACATCAAGCTCATTTTCAGGTTCTAACTTGTACATATAGGCGTAGATTTCAGGGGGGAGAAGCAGGGATATGTCCCTCTCAATATTTAGAAGAGGTAAACTTGTCCCCCTCTCAAAAAATATGAAAGACAACCCACTCCCCAAAAGAGGTAAAAAAAATAACCCTTCAAGGGGCTCAAAACATGTACGGAAAACAAGAATTGTGTCTACTTGTGCTACAATTGAAGCATAATTTATAATAATAATAATATTTCCCTTAAGGGTTTGTTGAAATAGTTCTTGTCACGGTCTCCCCTGGCTGTAGATAGGTGGGCCAATGCATTTTTTTGTCTCAGTGCAAGTAATTAGTTTTTTTTTCTTTTGTTGGTTCACTTTTACTCACAACATGCTAACCGGCAACATAGGATTCCATTCACTACGCTAAGCTAACTAGCGGCAGCGCTGCCGGTGTTGCACCGGACTAAAACAATGCATGCACAAAAAATGGGTTGGCCCACCTATCTACAGCTAGAGGAGACCCCACCTATCTACAGCTAGGGGAGACCCCACCTATCTACAGCTAGGGGAGACCCCACCTATCTACAGCTAGAGGAGACCCCACCTATCTACAGCTAGAGGAGACCCCACCTATCTACAGCTAGGAGAGACCCCACCTATCTACAGCTAGGAGAGACCCCACCTATCTACAGCTAGGAGAGACCCCACCTATCTACAGCTAGGGAGACCCCACCTATCTACAGCTAGGAGAGACCCCACCTATCTACAGCTAGAGGAGACCCCACCTATCTACAGCTAGGGGAGACCCCACCTATCTACAGCTAGGGGAGACCTCACCTATCTACAGCTAGAGGAGACCCCACCTATCTACAGCTAGAGGAGACCCCACCTATCTACAGCTAGAGGATACCCCACCTATCTACAGCTAGAGGAGAGACCCCACCTATCTACAACTAGAGGAGACCCCACCTATCTACAGCTAGAGGAGAGACCCCACCTATCTACAGCTAGAGGAGAGACCCCACCTATCTACAACTAGAGGAGACCCCACCTATCTACAGCTAGAGGAGACCCCACCTATCTACAGCTAGAGGAGAGACCCCACCTATCTACAGCTAGAGGAGACCCCACCTATCTACAGCTAGGGGAGACCCCACCTATCTACAGCTAGAGGAGAGACCCCACCTATCTACAGCTAGAGGAGAGACCCCACCTATTTACAGCTAGGGGAGACCGTGATAAGCCCTATATCAACAAACGATGGCGTATCCCTTTAATGTAAATAAAGACTTTTGTACCATAAATTGTTGCAGAAAAATGACCCATAATACAGGAAATGAACGTTTTATCGTTTTTTATCGGTGGTGACTGTTCATAATGTGTCCCCACCCCCCCCCCCCCCTACCGCCCCATGGTTGAACCAAAACCTACACCCTTGAACTTGTATTTTGTGTTACTTGAACTTGTTTAGATGCTTTAATGTTAAAAAAAACACTTTATTTTTCTTATACTGTCTGTCTAAACATGCCTGTCTGTCTGAAATGCTCTGTTTTATGCCTGCCTGACTGCAGCAATCCTCAAACGCTGCGGAGGCCAGTCATGTATGCAAGGATCAGACTTGTCTGTGTGTTTTGAGGCGGTGTTAGAGTCCCGTACAGGAAAACAGGAAACAGGAAACATGACTGCCTCTATCGCTGCCACATGAAAGTTTTAAATCACCAAACGCAAGCCCTGAACTGAACTGCTGTCGGTAAACGATCTGTTCTGCCTGCGCGATCCGTTCTGCGCATGCACAATATGTTCGCGCATGCGCAAATGATAATACTGTTTTACCGAGGATACGACACTGCACGATCTGTTCCACGCTAGCCTCCACCGGGAAGCTAACAGCTAATTCGGCTAACCGCTAGCCAACAGCTAGATTAAGTCTAAAATGATGTTAAGTCAAACTTAATGGGAGAAGCAGGCTACAGCTACATTAAGACTTTACAGTAACAATAAAGATAAGTATTGAGTGATTGTATTTTAAATGAGCACAAGTAAAGTAGAACTGACGTAGCAGCTGTTATATATGTTAACGTTTATTTTCAAGTTTTATTTTGAGGGTCTTTTAAAGTTTACATGCTGTCTCAGCTAGCAGTTAGCCGAATTAGCCGTTAACTAAACTAACATTAGCTTGCCTATGGAGGCAAACGACAGAGCGCTACAATCACCTAGCGGGCCGAATTAGCTGTTAGCTAAACTAACTTTAGCTTGCCTGTGAAGTCTGTCGACTGGAAGCGTAATAACAGCTTGTGCGGTGTCGTAAATCCTCGTGCAACAGCGCACGTGCAAAATGTTCGAGCGTGCGCAGAACGTATCGTGTACCGACAACTGCTTGAGAGTTTGTAGAACAGCTGACTGTTTTCCTCAGTCCCTCCGTCTCTTTTCTTTCTCTTTTTCTCCGGGAAATGAAGCTGCCTTCAAGTCGCTTTCGGAAACTTCGAGATCCATAAACAAGCTGACGGAAAACAGTAACTGTGAAATATATAAAGACGACACACGTCTCACAACCCTGCAGCAAATCGCCAGATAGCTTTTCTTGATCTGAACGTGTCCTAAGCCCCTCCCCCCTCCTGAAAACGCTCAGCGTTTCCAGGTTTTCAGAATCTGCTCTCTCTCTCTGCATCTCTGCATTGTCATTGCAGCCGGGGGAATCACTGTAACGTCAGTGAAGCGGCACTAATACATAAAGGCACTGTTTCTGAATATGGGCTGAGCGCTTTGATTCTTTCATAGTATTTATATAGCACTCTGACCTGCGTTAAAATCAAAAGAGACATGTACTTCTCATTTTTTACAATATGGGACCTTTAAGATAAGATAAGATAATTTAAGCCTTTATTGTCTCCTATCGGAGAAATTCGTCTTGGGCAGTCGAGAGAACAAAAAATGGTGACTCATCGCACATAAACATACATAAAACATTCAGTAAACATCCAATGAACACAGAAGCCCCCCCCAGCTTCCCCCACACTCAAAGAAGAAAGAGAACCCACTGCACATCCTCCCCCTCATATTGCACTTTATTCCACCCAGATTGCATATTTCCCCTTAAAGGGGCCCTGCCATACAAAAACCGTTTTTACTTGCATTTATTGAAATATGTCAGGTCCATATGTGTTTGTGTTATGTTGTGAATGTGAAAATGAACTGCTACCTCCTCTGTCAGCTCTAGACACTGAACAGAAATAAGCAGAGAAATCAAACCAATCACAAAAGCTGGTCAGTCTGACATCATGCTGCCTGAGCTCATTACTATTCATGAGCTCGCCCAGTTGGGCTGGGTAAAGGATGCTGACAGCCAGGCTCTCATTGGCTAGCTGTTAGCCAATCAAGCAAGTCAAGCTGCTTAGCTCATTCCGAGTACTTACTTTTTCCAATATCATTTATATTATGGTTAATTACTTTTGCTGTTATTTAATTACATATTATTCAATCTAATTTCACGTCAATTACTTACATACATTACAATATTTTTCGCACTATGGCCACTTCACTTTACTTTACAATACTTTTTATATAATGCCACTTTACATTTTTTCAGTACTTTTTGCACATTGTCTGTTGTTTGTTTGGTTGGTTGTTCGTTGGTTTGTTTTTTATTGTGGAAAAACTGCTGCTGTAATAAGTGAATTTCCCCATTGTGCGATGAAAACAGTATCATCTAATCTAATCTAATTGAATATTAATGAGAACTGGCACAAATCGAGCTGAGTCTTCCTGCAGGCTTTGTATACCACGGTAGAATGGCTTGAAACAAGGTAACCAAGGTTACAGAGTCCATGGTAGACCTTCAGACATTACCACAAAGTCATGAAATATGTGTGGCAGGGCACCTTTAAATCATGCTGTGATCGATAACTTATGTTTTGCACAATGCACGAATGCACAACTTTAAACTTCAACGTTGAGGAGAGAGCCGACAAGTAGTTATGAATGATCTGCTGCTTCCTGTTGAATGTATTAGTCTGTTTTGTATTGTTTTAGTCTGTATTTTCTTGTTGAGTTGAGTTTGATTGTGTTATAATGTATGCATCTATAGTTGAGTTTGTGTTCTGTACCGTCTTATGTGTTTGTATCTTCATGTGCAATGTGTCAATATCTATTTCTTGACATCATCTCCATGTGGGTGTTATGTTGTTTTCAATTCACACCACAAGGTGTCAGGCTTGAGCTAGCAGAAGAAGCCTGTCAGCAGTCTAAAATCACCACCCTATCCTTTTCTTTCCTTTCCTTTTTTTTTACTTGGCAAGATATTAGGGTAATAAATCTTTTAAAGGAAGTAAAAGCTGAATGTAGGAAAGGTGCGTCTTTTACCTTACTCGCCCCAGGCAGCAGATGAAGTTTGATATAAGGATCTGCCAGTCCGTTTGAGTCCATGGGCTTCAGTCCCTGAGGAGAAATGCAGCACCGTGTCCATTACATCGGCATGAATGGCGGAGAGCAATTAAGCCAAAGTGCCTTTCAGGAGTCTTTTAACATAAACCACTTGATTGTAATCGTCCCACAGTGTGAGCGAGCGAGGAGTGGTACCTTTGCTTTGAGGATGCTACAGTGGAGGCTGTTGCTTTCCTGTTCGTAGAGCAGACTGAACTCCAGAGAGCCCAGGGTGGCTGAAAGAGACCCAGACCAGTCGTTACGTTAGACTACAGAGTAGAAACACAGGGAAATATTCTCTTGTAAATGTTACAACATATAAACTGGACCCTATTTCCCTAAGTCTAAGGGACTGATGTGAACAAAAATCTATGAAGTTGGTCCAGTATTGAGCGAGAATGCTGTAACCGACAGCTGTGAACCGGGCTGTAATGTAACACTACATGACAAATGTTCAGAGTCAGTTCCCGTCCACTAAAAGTTTTTGCCGCTAACAGGCTCAGATTATTACTCTTAAGTGTGTGACAACATTATGGAAAGGATCCCTAAAGAGATAGACCTTTATATTAAAGAGCAAGATCCTTTTAGTTTAACCAAGAAACAGCCCCGAAATCACCATCACCAAACTACACCAGACTCCATGTAAATAATCAGGACTTTTAGCATGTATAGAGCCAGCATATCTCCACCAGACTCCACGTAAATAATCAGGACTTTTAGCGTATAGAGCCAGCATATCGCCACCAGACTCCATGTAAATAATCAGTAATTTTATCATCGTAAAACACACTTCATTCAAAGTGGACGGAAACTTAATAAAAAAATAAAAAGCCGTCTTGGTTCATCTTTCCACTGTTCCAACAATCACCACTCTAGTTTGATTGAAATAAACCCTTAATTCACCCATTTACATGTGGAGATATGCTGGCTCAATACACTCTAAAAGTCCTGATTATTTACATGGAGTCTGGTGGAGTTTGGTGATGGTGATTTCGGGGCTGTTTCATGTTAAACTAAAAGGATCTTACTCTTTAACAAAAAGGTCTCTCTCTGTAGGGATCCTTTCCATTATCTTGTCAGACTCTTAGAATAATAACATTACATTGCAGCTTGTTTATAATAATAATAATAATAATAATAATAATAATAATAATAATAATAATCGGAGTCCGTCAGCGGCAAAAACAGAAATGTTGGCGGACGAAAGTGAAGGTGCACGATTGCCCATTTGAGCTACATTGCAGCCTGGTTCCCAGCTGCCAGTTACAGCGTTCTCGCTCAATACTGAACTAATTTAAAAGAGTTTAGTTCACTTAGACACCAATGCATGTGGAAATAGCATCCAGGTAGAACAAAATAAACCAAAATTACCCTTTAATTTGACCCTAATGTACGGGTTGACATGGGTGATTTCCTTCAAATCATTTAAGTTAAAAAGAAAATGGGGTGTTTCTTTTTTTTAAATAAAGCAAAACACATAGTCAATGACAATTTGGAAGCATCTCTGTTCCCCTCTAGCCTGGTGAGACCATCCTAATCTGGCGAGCTCCAGTTTTCCACTTGCAGATCAGTCTGGCATCTTGAGAAACAGAAAATTTGGAGCCGTTCGCCAAACGACCGACCAATCAGCGTTGGTTTTGAGGTGGGTTTAGATTTTCAGACAGCGGTAGCCCTAATTCTGTTAGCCGCTCGCTAATGCCTTTTTTCTCTTGGATCCTTCTTTTGGAATATGGAGCGGGAACCTGAAATGGGGCCTTTTATTCCTAAATTCTCGTTACACAAACGGCAAATCTCCTTTACCGACATGTTGCTAGCTTGCTGAGCTAACGAGCTATGCTTTGCCTGCAGCAGCAGCAGCAGGGGTAGCCTGGCTTGTGGTTGTATTTTCATACGCTTCTTTGATCTGATTGGTTGATTTGGCCCGTCTATCACCAACATAGGTGATAGACAGATGGTTTATCCAATCAGCTAACCAGGATTTTCATCCCCTTCCCAAAAGTTCTCCAACGGTAAGTTCCCAGATGGATATGCCGAGCTAATGCAAAGCGATCCATCTGGTCGGAGTCAGGTTAGTTCCCCTCAGGGCTCCTTAGACATACTGGGCTGATGCTTGTTTTCTCTCTTCTAGTCTGCTGGTAATAATTCATCATTCAATCTATAAATTGCACCAACAGTCCTCGCTGAAACTGAAAGTCTATCGAGCTGGGTCGAAAATGACAAATGATAAGCGCCGTATGTTATCGAAGCAGGGTAATCAATAAGCGAGTGAACAAAAGCAGAGGAAGACATGAATCAATAAGTCAATACTGATGCATCAACTAGAGTTTTTTTTTTTTATATATCCTTCACACCCTATTTTAATGATGATAACGGTGCCGTGGTATTTGTGTCCCGCGCCTGTGGCATCACACGGCCTTCATTCTCTCGCTGGGGGATTGGGTGTTAATTTATTTTATTGAGGTCCAGGAATATGTGCAAATAGTTTGAGATTCAACGGGGCCAACAGGGTTTAGATTCCCCTCGTGTTTGATCCAATCCCCTGTGTGTGTTGGGAGGGAGAAAACTGCAGAAATAGCTACAGTACGTGTCTGTTCTCTACGGAGATGTGATGGCGGGAACAGTTTGATCCCGCGATGCCGACTGGTTTCAGACACTCAGCCGGTAGTCTTGCATTGCCAGACCTTCCTCCACTTTGTGGTGCCCCTAGTACTGTATCTGAAGTCTCTTTTATATAGACCTTAGTGGTCCCCTAATACTGTATCTGAAGTCTCTTTTATATAGGCCTTAGTGGTCCCCTAATACTGTATCTGAAGTCTCTTTTATATAGACCTTAGTGGTCCCCTAATACTGTATCTGAAGTCTCTTTTATATAGACCTTAGTGGTCCCCTAATACTGTATCTGAAGTCTCTTTTATATAGGCCTTAGTGGTCCCCTAATACTGTATCTGAAGTCTCTTTTATATAGGCCTTAGTGGTCCCCTAATACTGTATCTGAAGTCTCTTTTATATAGACCTTAGTGGTCCCCTAATACTGTATCTTAAGTCTCTTTTATATAGACCTTAGTGGTCTCCTAATACTGTATCTGAAGTCTCTTTTATATAGGCCTTAGTGGTCCCCTAATACTGTATCTGAAGTCTCTTTTATATAGACCTTAGTGGTCCCCTAATACTGTATCTGAAGTCTCTTTTATATAGACCTTAGTGGTCCCCTAATAATGTATCTGAAGTCTCTTTTATATAGACCTAACCCATATAGGTCTTGACCAACTGCCACTTTGCTCGTTTGAAAGCCATGATGTCTCTCTCTCTCTCATGGGGGGGCCAAATTCTCTGGGCATGCAAAGCAGAGAAAGAGGAGGTAACCTTGCTCCTTATGACCTCATAAGGAGAAGATTCCTGATTGGTCCATCTGAGCTTTAATTTTCTCAAAGGCAGAGCAGGATACCCAGGACTCGGTTTACACCTATCACCATTTCTAGCCACTGGGGGACCATAGGCAGGCTGGGGGAACTCATATTAATGTTAAAAAACATCATAAAGTGACATTTTCATGCCATGGGACCTTTGCTTTTTTCGATACGAATTTTATAAAACTAAAAGAAATTATGGCACTAATCTTTTTTAGTATTTCTTTTCCAGCTCCGACTACGTGACTAGTCTGTGTAACGGAGACTGTCTCTGTAACGTTAGACAGCCAATCACAGACATTGTCAGATCTTGGTAGAAGCATGCTGCGTGCGGATTGGCTTTGACCAAACAACAGCCATGTAACTGAAAAACATTTAAATGCTGATGAAAAAAAGGCGACAAAAACTTTTAAACATCTGAAAACTTGGAAAAAGTCGGTAGAAAGAAGGAAGTAAGGCAAGAATAGGTGGAAAATAGTATCAAAAACTTAGAAAACAGCGAGAAAAAAAAGTGACGGACTTCTAAAAAAAAAAAAAACACACCTTGGAAGAAGAAAGACAAACTTGGTGACAAAGTGACAAAAATCTAGAAAAAGGAGGAATTTTTCTTTTTAAAGCGACAAAAACTTCGACAAACTTGGCGAAAAAAAGAAGACCGTAGAAAAAAGGAAGGAAGGAAGAAAGAAAGAAAGAAAGGAAGGCAAGAACAGGTAGAAAATAGTGACAAAAAGTGACAAAAACTTCAAAAAACAGCGACAACAACTTAGAAAAAAAGCGCTCACGTACACCCTGCAGTCCTCCAAAGTACCCCTTGGAGTACACGTACCCCCATTAGAGAAACACTGCTTTAAAACAATCACAATCATCTTGGGGGCGGGGCTAAGCGCCGGACGCAGCCACGGTGCCTCTGCAAAATAGCCTTTGGAAGGAACTTGTGTTGGTGGAACATTCAAAAGTAGTTTTAGTCGCTAACGTTTTGCTTACTAAATTAACTTAGTTAATTTTTGGAACTGTGAACTTAGTTCAAAATTTTGCAATTGAAGTATGAACTATGAACCGGACTTAGTTCATTTTAAAATTTGTGAACTGAACTTTGAGCTAGTTCATGTAGAAAAGTGAACTTTCCCAACACTGACCATGGCCGCTACGTGAGGAGGCAGGCTGGGGTGGTGCATGGGGTTGATGTCCCAAAATCTACCTGATCATTAGATAAAATATTGATGAGCTATTGCTGCTTATTACTAGTTTATTTCTTAATTCCTGTTTGGAGATCTTTGTGTCTTTGGAACATCACGTTGGTGATGAATCGCAGCCCAGAAAAGTTGCGTTATATAAGAAAAATTAACTAATGACACTTGATCATTTTGTTCCCCAACGGCTATGCTAGGCAACGAAACTCCTCCAAAGAAAATGTGTGTGGGCAGTCTCTCTCTCTTTTCTTTTTTTATTTTACCCAGAACCTTATTTTCTGAGTGTCTTCCTTTGAGACTTGAGTGTTATTTGATTTATTTTATATCATCGGCCCTGCTTTAATGGGTAACTTCCCACGTTTTTGCATCTTAGTGACAAAATTGCTCCTGTATTGAGTGAGATTCAGTCCACTAAAAGTTGACAGACTCAGATTAATGAAAGTGTCTGACAACATTATGGAAAGGATCCCTACAGAGATAAACCTTTTAGTTAAAGAGTAAGATCCTTTTAGTTTAACATGAAACAGCCCCAAAATCACCATCGCAAAACCCACCAGACTCCATGTAAATAATCAGGACTTTTATCATCGTAAAACACACTTTGTTCTAAGTGGACAGAAACTAAATAAAACTACCAAAAGCCATCTTGGTTCATCATTCCACTGTTCCAACAATCACCACTCTGGTTTGGTTGAAATAAACCCTTAATTCACCCATTTAAATGTGGAGATATGCTGGCTCTATACACGCTAAAAGTCCTGATTATTTACATGGAGTCTGGTGGAGATATGCTGGCTCTATACACGCTAAAAGTCCTGATTATTTACATGGAGTCTGGTGGAAATATGCTGGCTCTATACAAGCTAAAAGTCCTGATTATTTACATGGAGTCTGGTGGAAATATGCTAGCTCTATACACGCTAAAAGTCCTGATTATTTACATGGAGTCTGATGGAGATATGCTGGCTCTATACACACTAAAAGTCCTGATTATTTACATGGAGTCTGGTGGAGGTTGGAGATGGTGATTTCATAAACTAAAAGGATCTTACTCTTTAACTAAAAGGTCTATCTCTGTAGCGATCCTTTCCATAATGTTGTCACACACTTAGAATAATAACATTACATTGCGTTCTTGCATTATACTGGACCAACATCAAAGATAGCTGTTTCCATCAGTCACTAAGACACAAAAACATGAGAAAACAGGGTAAGTAACCATTTTAATCTACACACATCAGCCAACTTACTCCCTGGAAGAGAGAGCAGATGTTGTACTCACTGGCTTCATCGGAGTCGTAGTCATTGGCCTCCTCCTCCTCCTCAGCCGGGGGAGGTTGCTGTCGGGCGGGGGGAGGAGCGCTGTAGGCAACGGGCTGTTTCCGGTCCTCTCTGGCTGCTACGAGAGGCGCTCTC
The DNA here is from genome assembly GCA_025617405.1 of Perca schrenkii. Lineage (NCBI taxonomy): Eukaryota > Metazoa > Chordata > Actinopteri > Perciformes > Percidae > Perca > Perca schrenkii. The sequence goes on along the minus strand of CM046791.1, from coordinate 1,742,324 downwards.
TGCTCCGGAGGAACCGCACCAGAGGAGTACGATGCTCCATCTCCTGCCACTGGGCCTGCAAGCACATTCAATCATCTGAGACTGCACAACACCACAATAGGAACGCAACATATTTCATTCCTATGAGAGTCTCTCACTGACACATTAAAAGGCATAAATGTGTCAAACTCAAGGGCCGTGGGCCAAATGCGGCCCCTTGCAGTTTTAGATCTGGCCCCTATATCAATTTGGGTTCTTAGTTTCCTAGTGTTTTTTTAAAACTGCAATTACCTGACATTCAAAGCAGAATTTGGGCAGATTTGCCGACTCTGAGACTCAGAAATTCCCCCAGAAGCAGCAGAGAGAGTTTTCATATTCAGACTGAGAAACTGGTTGTTGTTAAAAAAAACTGTAATCATTGTTTTGCTTGATTTGCTAAATTCTACGATGGCTAAGGAACTCCTTTGATGACTTTTGTAAGGCTTCGTATCAGCAAAAATGCGACAAAAAGCGTACAAAAATGTTGGAAAAAGCAACAAATTTGTAAAAAGGTGACAAATGTCTGAGAAAGCCACAACAAAGTCAGAACAAAAACAACAAAAATGAGGAAAAAAAGCTACCAAAATGTTAAAAAAATAAAGTGACATGCAGTAACAAAGTCTGGCCTTCGGTGTGATTCTCTTTTTCCAGTGTGGCCCTCTGGGAAAATGAGTTTGACACCCTTGCATTAAGGCTACAGTAGATTCGAGATGAGCCAGATCTGCGCAGAATCGATCACCGGCGATCGGCGCCCAATGCATGCTGGGTAGATTCGTGTCCGACTTGATCCCGACTTGCTCTGACGTCATGCACACGTGGGCAACAATAATCTCACGAGACCAAGGCGGCCGCAGTTCTGAGACGCAGGTAGCGCAGTTGCTTTTCACCAACTGCAAGAGCCAGGCGGACGCAGGCGGACCCAGGGCATGCTGGGAAACGCCAGCCTCTCAGCTGATCGAACAGCTGATTGGTTCAGAATCGACTCAACATGACGACGTTTTATATAAACTTTTAATTGATTTTGAATCGGGGGGATTTTAACTGCTATTTGTCTGATTTAAAGGCTTATTGTGTACAGAACACATGTTGTGAGACTGATAGTTATGTTTAGAAGTCAGAGAGACTAAATCTGATCAGATTACAGATCATCTACAGTCTGTTGGTGATTAAAATCAGCAACAGATCACATGTAGAGCATTCTGACAGCTACTCTGTCATAATACAATCATCTGGAGACTGTGTAGGAGCTGATATATGGGTCTGATAACATTTTATTAAATCGGAATCGGACCCGAACGGACCACAGTGTTTGTGTCACTTCCTGTTGAGCCTGAATGCTGCTGCCGCCTGCTCTCGTCTACTTTACAGGCGAGGCGCAGTTCATCTTGAACGAGCCTATTAACATTGCATGAGTGAGAATGTGCTGTTCTCTCACCCTGCTGGGCAGCAGCCGGCTGAGGTCTGGAGCTCTGGACGGGCACCATCTTCTTCATCACCACGGGGCTGCCTGGTGCCACCTCTTCAGGGCCCGCCCCGCCAGTCGCTATGCGTGCAACTGATGGTTTAGGGGCCACAGGCGGGTAACCGGCACGGCCCTGCAACTCGGGTCCTACAAGTAAATGAATAACATAATACAGTAAACACACAGACACACACATAGAGCTCAACAGTGTGGTTCATTTTCTCCTTTATTTAGATTAATTACATCCACAACCTGGATGGCTGCGCCCATAACGGCAAACTCAACGACTCATAGCAGATCTCCACAAACCAATGGGTGACGTCACACATGCTCTGTCCATTACTATCATACAGTCTGTGTATGACGTGGTATATTATTAAAAATATTTATGGGGAGGCAGGAATTTTTGAGGGCTGGCAACATACAGTACAGGCCAAAAGTTTGGACACACCTTCTCATTCAATGTGTTTCCTTTTTATTTTCATGACTATTTACATTGTAGATTCTCACTGAAGGCATCAAAACTATGAATGAACACATATGGAATTATGTACTTAACAAAAAAGTGTGAAATAATTGAAAACATGTCTTATATTTTAGATTCTTCAAAGTAGCCACCCTTTGCTTTTTTTGATAACTCTGCAAACCCTTGGTGTTCTCTCAATGAGCTTCATGAGGTAGTCACCTGAAATGGTTTTACCTTCACAGGTGTGCTTTGTCAGGGTTAATTAGTGGAATTATTTCCCTTATTAATAAAAAAGCACCGTTTGATGAGAAATAGTATGTACACACTACAAAAGGGCACAGGCTGCCATTTACAAACATACAGACACACTTCATCTCATGCAATCAATGTCTTGCATTTGAAGTGACCATACAATGTGATCTCACTTAACAGGAGATGGAAGTAGGATAGAAGTAAGGGGCATTATCAAAGGAGAGGCATTAAGGTAAGACACAGATGTGTGAAAGGGGAAGCAAACAGTTTTTGACTGACTGCAGTCGGACATTGGAGATTTAAGCTCGTAAATGGTCAAATTGGCCATAACTTTTAATTTGTTGCTGCCAACTGGGGTGGCAAGGCTTTCTTTTAGGGTGGCATTTGCCACCCTGGTAGATCTGCCCCTGGTGGTATAGGCTTCTATGTCATTGTTGCCACTCTGTTCATATGGGGGATTAGTTTAGCTCTCCCAGTCTTACACTGTCTGAGCGTCCCCTAATGCTGCTGCTGTCCCTTGACTCTTGGCTTTTTCGTGGTGCTCATGAGAGGTTAGGAGACTCCTCTGAACAGAAGCCATACCGCCAAATTTTATTCGTAATTTATTCAATAAAAATTTCCTAAAGAATTTTCATTGTCTGTGTTGTTCTTGACTTTAATGGACCTGACAGAAACATCTTTCATTCGCGATGACATGGAGAACAACTACACTACCCACAATCCTAAGCATTAAAGCAATGTGTATGATTGTTGGAGCTCATTGTTACCATGGAAATGTTTACAGCACTTGCAAAATGGCAAAACGAGCTGCTGCCTCTGAGGTCTATGATGGTTTCTGCACACAGTCTTGAACCTTTTTACCTTTTTTTTTAGGCTGTTTTCAAAATGTTATTTGGCGCCGAATCCAATGTGTTATGGTCACGGTTCATCTCGTAGCTGGTTGGCTTTTGGTTCCACTCTTCGTTTAATTATTTAATGAAACGTCAACGGAGATACTAAAGGGGGAAAATGACTTCCGGAGCCGTTCAAAAAGAGGGCGATCACTGTTGAGCTCTTTTTTTTGGCTTCACTTCGGGTACAGCGCGAGGAAGAGAAGACTTGTCGTCCCTTTTTATTTTACAGGGTCGACACGCATAATAATCACACCACTTCTCCTGCTGCAGTGGAATCTGTAATACTCCCTTCGTCCCTCTGGATACTTTTGATCTTGCAGCTTTTTCGCTGCAAAGACACTGACCTACATACAACTAGCTGCAGCTGTACCAGCTACTGTACATCAGCTGGCAAACAATATGCTCCAGCTACCGTGATAGGTTGGTTTGATAGACAGTTTTAAATGGTTGAGTCAGGCGCCTGGATGGGTCAGTTGGTAGAGCGTGCGCCCCTATAGAGGTTTTCAGCCAGGGTTTGACTCCGACCTGCGGCCCTTTGCTGCGTATCATTCCCTCCTCTCTCTCCCCCTTCATTTCTTTAGATGTCCTATACAAATAAACGCCTAAAATGCCAAAAGAAATCATCTTTAAAAAAAAATAAACTGGCAATCACATCATAGCCACGCCCTAAAACACCCCCTGCTTTATCGCCGAATTTAAAATCAACGAGACCATAATTAAAAAGAATTAAAATCATTGTGTGTTGCAGAAGACTTAAAACTAGCGATTGAGACTCATTATAAACTCATTATGAAAATGTTTACTGAGGTAATAAATCAAGTGAGTGTTGTCACTTTCTCATAGACTTCTACAGAAACCAAACTCCTTTTGCAACCGTTGCCCCCTGCTGGAATTCAGATATCATGCAGGTTTAAGGAGTCTCCCCCTGCAGGAATTCACATATAATGCAGATGTAAGGTGTCTCCCCCTGCTGGAATTCAGATATAATGCAGGTTTAATGAGTCTCCCCCTGCAGGAATTCAGATATAATGCAGGTTTAAGGAGTCTCCCCCTGCTGGAATTCAGATATAATGCAGGTTTAAGGAGTCTCCCCCTGCTGGTAGTCAGATATAATGCAGATGTAAGGAGTCTCCCCCTGCTGGAATTCAGATATAATGCAGGTTTAATGAGTCTCCCCCTGCAGGAATTCAGATATAATGCAGGTTTAAGGAGTCTCCCCCTGCTGGAATTCAGATATCATGCAGGTTTAAGGAGTCTCCCCCTGCTGGAATTCAGATATAATGCAGATGTAAGGAGTCTCCCCCTGCTGGAATTCAGATATAATGCAGGTTTAAGGAGTCTCCCCCTGCAGGAATTCAGATATAATGCAGGTTTAAGGAGTCTCCCCCTGCAGGAATTCAGATATAATGCAGATTTAAGGAGTCTCCCCCTGCTGGAATTCAGATATAATGCAGATTTAAGGTGTCTCCCCCAGCTGGAATTCAGATAGAAAGCAGGTTAAAGGCACTTCCACATGCAGCATTTCGCTGAACCGGATGCTTTGTCCATTAATATTAAATCTATGGCACTCACGTGTGCCAGACTGCCAGTAGGCTACATTCATTTAAAAATAAGCATTGCAGAGCTCCCAGATAGCTCAGTTGGTAGAGCGGGCGACCATAGATAGAGGTTTAAACAACCGAGGAGTCAAGGAGCCATCAGATAAGGGACATGGGATGTACACAAGGGTGTAAGCCTCTCTCTGCAATGTGTAGGTCCTATGGCGCCATTTTGATGCTACCTAGCTCTCATCCGCAGTTAGAATCCCATTGACTCCCATTCATTTTGACGTCACTTTGACAGCGAATAACTTTACATCTGAAGCGTTTAAAGATCTATTTGTCCGTTGTTTATTTCTAAAGAAACACGACAATGTATAAAAGGCTCCGTTACCTTGTACCTCACGTTATGGCTCCGTAGCAGACGTTTTTTATAAAAATAGGCTAACGATTGGGTCATAACCACGAGACTTATTGTCACACAGTAGAGGAATTACCGTATAGTACAGGAAAAGCTCACAGGCAGTTTGGACTTCCATTAGCTGTTTAGGTTTAATTACTAATGTTAACTAGCATGTTAGTGATCAATAATTAGCCTGTGTCTATGTTATCTCCTTACATATACCTACGCTCTCCGTCTCTGTAAGATTGGGAATGATTGAGATTTCTCTCGGCACAGCTACCAGAAGACTTCACACTTTCAGACAGGTTGCTCACGTCACATCTACGTCTTCAAGCTCAGTTGGAGGCTGCTCAGTATCGCTCAGCCAGCACCGGAAAAGATACTTCTAATATCCTTCACTGGTCTCAGACCAGAGACAAAGGATCTGGTGGTCCATTTCTTCAACTGTCTGTGGATGTACCTTATATCTCCCTTTCCCAGGCTGTTACACTACACTCCTATTTAACGGGGGGTAAATCACAGCTCAAGTGATCACTATGAAAGTGTGAAATGATAAAATATGAGCCATGCCATGCCACAGCATGCAGCTTCCTTCCCACCGACAGCTTAATTGAGCTCCTCGCCCCCCTCCTCGCCAACAGTGGGCGGTGCTGCCAAATTTGGGAAGCAGATAAAAGGTTTGAAAAGAGCAACGGGAGGCAGGGTTGAGTGCAGATGATCTAATGAGACTGAAAAGATCCATCTGCATGAGAGTCCTACCCAGCTTAAACTCAGTAAAAATTAACATATTTGCAACATTTTTGGGCTTTGACTATTGAATGACTCATAGACAATAAGTAGGGCCTTAAAAATCAACTCGTTATTTAACAGGAAGCCAGTGCACAAATCTAAGAATTGGACAAAAGATGGTCAATCAGAATCAGAAAAGTACTTATTTAAGCAATATTACACAAGAAGGTTTTGATTTAAGGTGCCAATAATCAAACCCTGGAGTGTACACTGTAACGAATTTGACTATAGATTTTACAGTAAATACCTGGCAAAAAAGTTGCCAGTAAAGTCTTGTAAAATTGCTGTTAATAACTGTGAAAATAATTACAGTATAATACAGGATTTCGTTTACAGGTTATTGTTGTACATAAATTACAGCAATGTATTGCTATTTTTGCAGGAAAACAACACTTTATTGTAATTTAGTTTATAACATTATCTTGTATTCTTTTCAAATTACAGATATTACCTGGCAACTCGAGTTGCCAGGTAATATCTGTAATTTCTTCACAATACAATATGTTGTTGTAAATATTTTTTACAACAACATATTGTATTGTGAAATACAAGCAAAAAGCTGTAAATATTTCACAATACAATATGTTGTTGTAAAAAAATGACAGTTAATTTTTGTTTTTTACATTCACAGCTTTGCTGATTCCTATTGTAAAGTGTTTTAAATAAGACCAGGCTTGCTTTTAATCCAAAAATCATTGTATTAGATTCTCTTCAACTGTTAAGTAAAACCAGAGTCCGAGATGCAAAATCATGAAATTTTATTATTAAAAAGCAATACTGTGTTACAAGATTGTACGTTTTCAGAATAAGTAACATTTCTTTTTCTTAACAGCTCATTAAACAGTCAATGGAATTCAAATTAAGAGTTGCAACGAGGTCCAGCAATATTAAAATTCACAATATGCATTGCTTAAAGGGGTGATAGAATGATTATATAGGGTATTTTACACTGTTCCTTAAGGTTTCCTAATGGGGTATGTAACATTGGTTGGGCTGAAAATTGCCCGAATGCTATTTTATTAGGCCCTTAACTACCCTGTGAATATGGCTCTATTTGGAACAAGAGCTTTTCTTCCAAATATGGTATGCTCATGAATATTCAGAATGAGCTACGCGCTGATTGGTTTGAGCAAACTACATAGAAACACATGGGAGACTCGACAGCAGGTCTCACTGCAAAGTTATACATTGTTTGTCGGGCTATTACGTTATTAAATTCACTTCTGAGACTTTTTTAAGCGAGAAATCAACTACATAAAGCTCAAATATGGGACGTTTTACGAAAATTGATGGCTTATTGCAAATTTGGTAAGACTTTTCAACTATGACAGGGTAAAATCGGTTTTGCATTCTAGCACCCCTTTAAAGACCTAATTTAATATCAGGACCTGGATTACCATAACTGTTTAAAACATAACCTTGACAACAGGCAAAAATTAAACATTAGAAGATTAGAACAATGTCCGTTCAAATAGTGAGGAAGTCGTTTGTATATGACTTACAATTGAAGCCATTCAAAATCCATCATCCGCTTGAGTAGAGAGGAAACGTGAGAGTTTCTCATCTTCTCCTGTACCTTCCCACTTTTTTGGCTCACCATCTTTGTTGTCTTGGTCCCACTGGAGGGGTTCAGTCCAATAAAGCATCTGAAATTACAAAATCACGTGAAAATAAACTTCATGAAAAAGTGCCTTAACTGTTCTACAAGAGAGTGCAAAATACATCAGGATGTGCAAGTCAAGCTAAATGAACTATTTCTACGACTCTGTTTTCCACAACAAAGCGCATTCTTTAAAACTTGTCTGAGTCTTATTTTTACCCATAAATAATTGAATTATCGTCAAAGGTCATGCAAATCTCAATAATTTTTTTGTTAAAAAGAAAACATAGGTAGGTAGGTAGGTGTGTATGGTATGTTTATGTATCAATATATGTACGTGAGTGTGTATATGTATATACATGCATACAGATCCTTTTTTGTGTGTTTGCATTGAGCATCACTGTGCCATAGTGGGGAGGGTGGGGGGCTGGGTGGGCATAGAAAATCATGCATAACTGTAAAATTAACTTTCATCTGGGATTTCTTGTGAATGCAATAAAAAAAAGAACAAAGCAAGTTTGCAGTTTATTCACCTAAATGCTCAGTTTACCCCAATGCGGAACTACTTTTCAAAATGTATAATCAAATAGATCTTTATTGTCAATGTTTGAAAAACAACGGAACACAGTTTAGCATTAGTCATTATTATAAAAGGAATTGGTTCTGCAATGGTATAAAGCATTTGGGTAAATAACTGCTAACTTACCCTTTTTCTAAACTCAAAAATCACGTTAAAGGTATTTACTGTTTGTACACTTAAAGCAAAATAAAATCTCTGTTACTCATAATAGCAAACTTTACAAAATAATGATCAACCGCATTCTACTTCAAGCTCATAGTTACCTTTGAATGAATTCCAGTGTGCAAGATGCTTGCTCCTGGTACACCAGATTGAAGTTGAACAAAGCTGCCACTCAAGCCAAGAAGTTGGGATGTGGAGGCAAAACCACCTGACCCTCGATGCTCAGCATCCAAAAGCTTGCTGTGAGCAATTCACCTAAATATAAATAAACAAATGGTTTACATGCAAATTTTTTTTCTGTTGCCTTCCACATAAACATATCTACATTTAACTAATGTGTGTCCTTCATAGACTCTGTCTTTGCAATGCTTTACAACTGATTACAAAAATAGATTACCTAAGACAATTAGTCTTGAAGAGTCAGGAAGCGTAGTGTTTGTTCAACGTCAGCTGCTGTTGCCAACACCTAAAAGACAAAGAAAAAATGGATTCAAAATTTACAGTAACTTTTTCTAAATCATACCAATATATTTTTTTTTAAAACTTCATAATATAATAATTTCACACTTACATGGCACACTTCAAAGAAACACCTGAGGGACTCCTTCTGCAGGCAGATGTAAGTGTGAAAATCATCTTCAGGATGTTTCTCCTCGACCTGTAGCTAGCTTAAACAACACAAAAGGTGAAAAACACACGTTATGTTGGATTAGTCTCACATTTGGTTACTAATAAGGTTGGGCACATTTACGTTAATGATGTCTGCCTAGTATAACATGAACTAAGATCTAACCCAATATCAGCAAAACCTCTAACTATCTCAGCCAATATTCATTATATTCTGTTTTGGCTGCCATGCCAGTCTGAAGGCCCGTTATACAAAAAGAAAACAAATATGTTGTTTATGTAACCCTCAGAGACCCAACATAGACCTGAGGAAAGCATGGTCTACATCATCCAAAAATTGGGAGGGTGAAAAATTTTAGATGCAGCTAAGCATGGTGTGTCAAGTTTTCTAGTCATAAATCTGTAATAAACAGTGTGTTAGGCGCATATTTGAATCTTGAAAGTTGAGAGTGTATAACATTATGATGGAAGTATATGATGGCCATTTTCCTCCTTTAAAATAAGTTGTTACAGCTATTTGGGTTGATATAATTTCTTACACAGATTTGATGTTAAATTTAACCATTATTGGCCACTCAAGAATTGGTTAAAAATTGTCAAATTACCACCAAAAATACCACATTAAGACACCAAGATATGAGATACAAAATCAATTCTGTCATTGTTACCAAAAACGTTTGATAAGATTTCTGCAAGAATTGCATTTTTTTGTTGATACATCATCATCACACATTTATTGAGGCCACAAAAGTCTCTAGTCGACTAAATTTATGCAACTCCAAGGCTGTTTAGGGACCCCAGTCTGCTGAAATATCTAAATACACCCTTATAGAACAGGCGAAAAATAACACATGTGCGCTGCATAAACTGCATGGGATTATCAAAAAAGTGGCCATATCTGTAAAGGGAAGACTCATGGGTGCCTACACAGCCCATTTTCATTCAGATATCTTGAATTAAGAGGTCAAGTGACCCCTTTTGCAAATAGCCAAGCCTTTTTTCACCCAGCTATCATTAACATTAATGACAGTAAAACAGAGACGTCAAGAATGTTTTAAACGGAGCCAGCTTAATGTCGGGCTCTAACTTAGTTTACAGAAGAGCAGTTAAAGTTAAATATCAGCCGAAATTAAAAGTTTTTTTTCAGGGATCGTGCAAAGTCAAACGTTATTATAATTTAGACATTATCTGTTAAATCGAACAATATATTAATTACGTCTGCAATGAAGGAACCAACAGTCACTGAAGAGTGTATATTTTGGAGCAGTGACTTCTGGACAAAACACGACCAGACTTAGCTACGTTATGGGCTTTCGGTTCAATAAGACATTTTTCGAACTATTGGGACTTCGGATTAACGTTAATGGGCTGTCTGCAGCCCCCTGATCTGCAAGCGATTTGGCTAATGCATATGGTTAAGTTAGCTGGCTTTTTCCTCACTAAAGTTGACTTTAGTTTGCTAGTGTTAGCTAGAAAATGTATTACAGTCAGTCACACATAGCTAAATAAAACATTGTAACCTTAGACTGTACTTACCAAAGACCTGACTCCGTGGCGGTGGCGCCTCACCGTCTGCCTTCTACCTCTGCTGCATGCCTGAGTGACGTTATTACGTTAACGTTACAACACATACATTGAAGTCCACTACTACGCTCAGTTGAAAATTAAATAAATATGAAAAGGGTTAACGCTAACATTATACCCATACCTTTACTTTGGTTTTAGCATTAACTGCTTCGCCTGGGATTGCTTGTTCAAAATGTCTTCTGAAAATTCTCCAGCTAACGTTAGCTATAAGTTAGCTTTATTTTGGGGCCTGCACTAGACTGATACAACTAACATTAACAAGTTAAACCACAATTTAATTATGTAGGCTATTTATAATAGTATACTTACGTATTGTGGATGAGTGGAGTGGCAGTGTGGCTGCTCCTCTGTAATCCTCCATCAAATGGTCTTGTGTCAAGCTAACCGCCTCGTGCAAGGCATTCAACAGTAAATAACTGTACCCCTGAATCATTTACAGTCAAGCGCAAATGTGCCTGTAATTTATTGTGGAAAAAAGCTGTCAACTACTGTAATAGTTTTTTGACCCACAATGCATTGCAATATACAGCTAAACTTTGTAAAATGACAGAACAAGAAGTTCCTGTAAAATTTTGCTGTAGAAATTACAGAAATTCTGTTACAGTGTAATATTGTGATTATACAACAACGGTTAGCCTACCGACTAAATAAAACCTATGATCAAACTGTGTTCATATTGTGGGGCAATTTGCTCTCAAAATAAAAAAAAAAGCAACAGAGATGATGTGTAGTCCCTCCCTGTTTAGTCAGCCAGCTAACTTAAGCTAACGTTAGCTTTGTAGAGATCATGGGAACTTCCCAAACTGAATAATTACCGCACATATAAAAACACCAAACTGCTTTGCTAGCTCAATCCTGTTGTAGCTAAGATAGCTGCAGAAGAAAATATTTTTTCCATGGATAAATTTAGATACTAAACGTCCGCTAACTTCAAACAACAGAGACAATTTCCTGTCCCTTTAAAGGCGCAGTCGGACATCATTTTGGCCGACCCGACTTGCTGGGTCAGAGGGCGGGCAGTCTGACTCAATGACCAATCTGATTGGTGGAGCGCTAACCTGGAAACGGGTGCACGATGAGCGTGAGTCTCTCAAAAATCTGACAAAAATCTTTTAAACTGACCTTTGTCGAGCTGAAATGAAGACAGATTCAGGAAATTCGCACACACACACACACACACACACACACACACACACGACCTATTTCTCTCTTAAAATGTTTTCAGAAACACGTTTCTGTGAACTGTTTTAGCACAATATGAGATCGCATTCTGAACGGGCTTTTAACGTTACGCAGCAGCTAACTTAAGCTAACGTTAGCTTTGTAGAGATCATGGGAACTTCCCAAACTGAATAATTACCGCACATACAGTACAGGCCAAAAGTTTGGACACACCTTCTCATTCAATGCGTTTCCTTTTTATTTTCATGACTATTTACATTGTAGATTCTCACTGAAGGCATCAAAACTATGAATGAACACATATGGAATTACGTACTTAACAAAAAAAGTGTGAAATAACTGAAAACATGTCTTATATTTTAGATTCTTCAAAGTAGCCACCCTTTGCTTTTTTATTAATAAGGGACAAAATTCCACTAATTAACCCTGACAAAGCACACCTGTGAAGGTAAAACCATTTCAGGTGACTACCTCATGAAGCTCATTGAGAGAACACCAAGGGTTTGCAGAGTTATCAAAAAAAGCAAAGGGTGGCTACTTTGAAGAATCTAAAATATAAGACATGTTTTCAGTTATTTCACACTTTTTTGTTAAGTACATAATTCCATATGCGTTCATTCATAGTTTTGATGCCTTCAGTGAGAATCTACAATGTAAATAGTCATGAAAATAAAAAGGAAACGCATTGAATGAGAAGGTGTGTCCAAACTTTTGGCCTATACTGTATATAAACACCAAACTGCTTTGATAGCTCAATCTTGTTGTAACTGAGATATCTGTTATATGGTTGGGTAACGAAACCGCAAATTGCGGTTCCTCATTTTGGTTCCACTTGATGTGTCGACTGAATATTTTCCCTCCGAAACGGACGTAAAAACAGCCTCTCTTTTACTGTCTATGGAGCTAGCTGACGTGATCTACAATCTGAGCTACTGAGCATGTGCGAGTGCAATCAAAGATAGTACAGAAGAAGAAAAGAGGTCTCACTCTGTAGCTGAAACAGAGACCTGAACACAGGGTGAGAAGAGGAGCTGCAGCAATGTGCAGTACAACAAAAATATGGTGTTTTTTTGTAAATCTATTCTGGTACAACCTTAAAATACAATTATGAACCTGAAAATGAGCATAATATGGGTCGCTTTAACTTGTAACAGAGTATGTTACAAGTGTAGTATTAGTATTTTTACTGAACTAAAGGATCTGGACACTTCTTCCACCGCTGCTGCTGCTCACAGCCTGTGTAGACCAGTCTGAAGATTTAACACTGCGTCTTCAGAGCAGCTGGATGATAAGAAAAGGCTCTGGCCTTTGTGTCTCTGTCTCCCAAGGTCTCTGGAGTTAGATAACGCCTGACGCACGCACACAGGGAAGACGCACTTGGAAAAAAACCTTGTTTTCAGTCCGCGCTGAGGTGTTTGGGTTCATGATTTGGGTAAGCATAAGTGATTATGGCGAGAGTTTGCATATTGAGGCTGTGAAAACAGGTTGCTGTGAGTCGCCTGTTACTTTTAATAATGTAATCATTGTTTTGCTTGATTTGCAAAAACCTAGCCTGGTCCTACCAGACTCTGGTCCACTAGCCTGGTCCTACCAGACTCTGGTGCACTAGCCTGGTCCTACCAGACTCTGGTACACTAGCCTGGTCCTACCAGACTCTGGTCCATTAGCCTGGTCCTACCAGACTCTGGTACACTAGCCTGGTCCTACCAGACTCTGGTCCATTAGCCTGGTCCTACCAGACTCTGGTCCATTAGCCTGGTCCTACCAGACTCTGGTACACTAGCCTGGTCCTACCAGACTCTGGTCCATTAGCCTGGTCCTACCAGACTCTGGTACATTAGCCTGGTCCTACCAGACTCTAATAATAATAATAATAATAATAATAATAATACATTTAATTTATAATGCACTTTTCATCAGCGATCTCAAAGTGCTACAGGTTAGAGATAAAAACGATAAAAATACAAAAAAGATAAGTAGATTAAAATACAAGAATAAAAATAAAAATAAAACATCTAAAAAGGGACCAAAAGCTTTGCAAAAGAGAAATGTCTTAAGGCCTTTTTTAAAACAGTCAGTGGGTTGAGGTGCCCTCAAGGTGTCAGGGAGGGCATTCCACAGACGTGGGGCAGCAGCACAGAAGGCCCTATCTCCCATAGTCCTGAGTCTGGTTCTGGGTATGTGGAGGAGGTTTGAGTGAGTGGAGCGGAGGGAGCGTGTTGTGTTTTGAGGGTTGATAAGTTCTTTGAGGTAGGGAGGGGCATGTCCATGGATGCATTGATGTGTGAGGAGGGAAACCTTGTATTCAATCCTGGTGGAGACGGGAAGCCAGTGGAGTGAGTGGAGAATGGGGGTAATGTGCTCATGTTTCCGCACTCTCATCAGGATCCTAGCTGCAGAGTTTTGTATGTACTGAAGCCTCTGCAGGCTCTTTCCAGGAATCCCAATGAGCAGTGCGTTACAGTAGTCCAGTCTGGAGGTGACAAAGGCATGAACCAGCTTTTCGGCATCTGAGATGGAGAGAATGGGGCGAAGTTTGGAAATGTTACGGAGGTGGTAGAAGGAGGTCTTGCATAGGCGATTTATATGGGCTTCAAAAGTGAGTTGGGAGTCAATTTTTACACCAAGATTTGTGACTGTTGATGAGAGGGGGATGTTGGAGCCAGAAAAGGTGATGCTGGTTATGAATGATGATTTGGTCTGGTGAGGAGTGCCAACCAGGATGGCTTCTGTTTTGGAGCTGTTGAGTTGAAGGAAGTTGTGCTCCATCCATACCTTTATCTCCTCCAGACAGGTGGTGAGATTTGATGGGGATGACTGTGACTGTGGGGTTTCAGTTGTGGCATTTACATAGAGCTGTGTGTCATCAGCATAGCAGTGGAATGAAATTTTGTGACGGTTGATGATTTGGCCAAGGGGGGTGAGGTAGAGAATGAAGAGGATGGGGCCAAGGACTGACCCCTGGGGGACACCGCAAGTAACTGTGTGTGGATTTGATTTAGAGTGGCCCAGGGAGACGTATTCTGTCCGGTTTGTGAGGTATGATTTGAACCAGCTGAGAGCAGTATCATTTAGTCCAGTGGTGAGGTGTAGCCGGTTTAAAAGAATGTCATGGTCAACAGTATCAAATGCAGCAGAAAGGTCCAGGAGTATGAGGAGAGAGAGAGCGCCAGACTCTGGTCCATTAGCCTGGTCCTACCAGACTCTGGTCCACTAGCCTGGTCCTACCAGACTCTGGTCCACTAGCCTGGTCCTACCAGACTCTGGTACACTAGCCTGGTCTTACCAGACTCTGGTCCACTAGCCTGGTCCTACCAGACTCTGGTACACTAGCCTGGTCTTACCAGACTCTGGTACACTAGCCTGGTCCTACCAGACTCTGGTCCATGTCATTAGTCCAGAGAGTCTGGCCACTCTCCATTGACAAGTGTTAACTTCCTTGAAGGCGGGTACTCTGTTGAAGTTTAAAACTATTGGATCTGCCCAGAGCCACTCTGGATCTGCCGTAACCAATCGCTAACGTTTGGTCGTGACGTCGGCTTAGCATCACTAGCGTTAGCCTTAGCCAACTCCTTCACCGCTAACGGAGCGAGCTGGAAAATCAAACTGTTCCTGAACCCCCGTGGGAAGGAGGTCCACAACATCATGGCCCCCCAACACAACTCAGCAAAGATTGTTCTGAATATGTAAATGTACCTGGGGGTTGTGGTTGGGTGGCTGCCTGCCTGGGCCCAGAGGCTGGCTGCTCTTTGCGCTCTGCTGCCTCCTGGGCTCCCGCCTCGGCTTTAGATAACGGCATGGGAGAAGGCAGGAAATGCTTCGGAAAACCTTTGAAGAACCAGGCACCGGACCTCTTCCACACCTGAGAAAACAGAAGAAATATAAGCGTTATATAGGCTTCCCAAACAGACAAAAAAGTGAATTGTTTTATCTGTCAGCTGGTGTGAAGCACTCACCTCTCGCTGTTCTCTGCAGATCTTGCAGAGCCAGACGGCGCGGGGCCGACTGCTGCACTGGGTGCCACACTTGGTGCACATGTTCTACACCACAGAAGGAAAATACAGACTTAGTACTTGGTACACACGTTCTACACCACAGGAGGGAAATACAGACTTACAGCCGCTCTTTTATACATTATACATTATTTCATTGAACTTCGGGGGAAAATTGAAACGGTTTCAAATCAGTATCCTGACTAAACTCATCCACTCAACATACATACACTCCTCTGATCTTAACTATTAGTCAAAATCATTCATAATTTCTCAAATATTTAGGTATAATTCTATATAAATGAGGTTTATTGACCACGAATTCCAAAAAGTAGTGTTAAACTAGTGGTAGTAAGTTGGTGTTTCGAAA
>CM046791.1:1681403-1723903 GCA_025617405.1 Perca schrenkii | reverse complement strand
GAGAGAACACCAAGGGTTTGCAGAGTTATCAAAAAAAGCAAAGGGTGGCTACTTTGAAGAATCTAAAATATAAGACATGTTTTCAGTTATTTCACACTTTTTTGTTAAGTACATAATTCCATATGTGTTCATTCATAGTTTTGATGCCTTCAGTGAGAATCTACAATGTAAATCAGGGGTGTCAAACTCATTTTCCCAGAGGGCCACACTGGAAAATGAGAATCCCATCGAGGGCCAGACACGGAGAGATTATTGACGTGTTTATTTAAGAGAAAAAGTCAAATATTTTGACAGTATGTCTCATGTAGTCTTCTCACTTACATTTTGGGCCTCATAAAGCCCCAAAAAAGTTCCTCAGCCAGCGACAAATACGTTGAATAGAGCGCCAAAAAAGTTGGAAAAAGGCCGAAAAAAGCATCAAAATTGTCTGAAAAGGTGATAAAAACATCTTAAAAAGCGTCAAAAACTTCAGAAAAATTGGCAAAACATTGAGGAAAGCGTCCAAATCGTTAAAACAAAGTGACTAAAGCATTGAAAAAAGCGCAGTAACTGCCCAAAAAGGCGTCGACAAAAATAAAATAAAAGCACCAAAAACTAGGTGGGCCTGAAATTTATTGTGAGCCTAAATTGAAATGTGGGCCAGATCAAAACCTGCGAGGGGCCGGATTTGGCCCCTCGGGCCTCGAGTTTGACACACGTGATGTAAATAGTCACGAAAAATAAAGAAACCCATTGAATGAGAAGGTGTGTCCAAAGTTTTGGCCTGTACTGTACTTCAACCTGGACCCTGTTATCCCATAACATGTTTTTGTGTCTAAGTGACTGATGATGGGAGCACTGTTCCAACAATCACCACTCTGGTTCGACTGAAATAAACCCTTAAAGGTGCATTAGGTAAGACGTATAAAACTACCTTTCTGTCATATCTGCTGAAACTGACCCTATGTTCCAGTACAACTACATCACACGTGTCAAACTCGAGGCCCGCGGGCCAAATTCGGCCCCTTGCAGATTATGATCCGGCCCGCATATCACTTTAGGTTTCATATACATTTTGGCCAAACCTAGTTTTTGTTGCTTTTTCTCGCATTGTTATTACTTTTTCCAACGTTTTTGGGCGCTTCTTTTCTATGACGGCTGAGGAACTTTTTCCTGACTTCTTTAGGACTTTATGTCGACCAAACTATAAGTAAGAAGACACATGCAATAATACAGTCTACTGTATTTTACTTTTTTGATTAAATAAAAGCCTATCAATAAAGTAAATATGACTGGCCCTTGATGTGATTCTTATTTTCCAGTGTGGCCCTTAGTGAAATTGAGTTTGACACCCCTGAACTACATGAAGCAGGTCATTTAATAAAATAAATCCAGCTCCTCTGGCTCCACCTACAGCCTGTAGAGCACATGTGTCAAACTCACGGCCCGCGGGCCAAATCCGGCCCCTTGCTAATTCTGATCCGGCCCGCATTATCAATCTAGGTTCACAATAAATGTTTGGCCCACCTAGTTGTGCGCCAAACCAAAAACATGGGAAACTGTTCTTCAACTTGCAATTACGAGACACTCAAACCCGAATTTGGCAAATTTGCCGACTTTAAGACTCAGAAGTTCCCCCAGAAGAAGCAGAGAGTTTAATATTCCCGGCTGTGAAAGAGGTTGTTGTGAGTCAGCTGGGTGGTAGCCTACTTAGAAAATATAATCATAGTTTTTGCTTGATTTGCTAAATTCTAGGATGGCTTTGGAATTTTTTTGCTCACTTTTTCAGGGCTCTATGTGGACCAAACTGTAAGAGAGAAGACTATATGAGACATGCAATAATTGAGTCAAAGATATTTGACTTTTTCGATGAAATAAAAGCACATCAATAAACTCTACATGTCTGGCCCTTGGTGCAATTCTCTTTTTCCAGTGTGGCCCTCTGGGAAATAGAGTTTGACACCCCTGCTGTAAAGTGATTGAGGGGCCATCCACACGGAAACGTTTTTTTGTGCAAACGCACATGTTTTGCATCGTTTGGGCCGCCCGTCCAGACGAATCCTGCAAACGCACTGCCTGAAAACGCACTTTTTTGAAACCAGGTCTCAGGGTGAAAAAAATCCGAAAACAACTCTTGTTTGGCTTCGTATGGATGGTGAATAGAGAGCCGAAGTCCCGCCCTTCTACTTCCGGTCGATGGGACCTTATCTTTCGAAAAAATATGAAAGAGGGTCAATGGAGAGATAATAATTATTTTTTGATCCAGTTTGAATTGAGCCATGGATTACAAATATGATGTTCGTCAATTTAAAACATTATTTTTCAACCGAAGAAAGTCTCCGTTTATTGTTAAACTGTTGAAGTATAAGACTGTGAAAATACGTAATTAGAAAGACTACAAACTTCATGGATGACGTCTCTCTGAAGCTACGATGTCTCTGTGTATCGTACCGGGGATGTAACGTTACTCTAATGATCAGAGGATCTTGCTTGTTCTTTTGCTTCTCTGCTGAGAACACATGACTGGATAAAACACAGCAGTTAAGATAATGTTACATGTGTTGTGGAACAGAGCTAAGCTAGCTAGCTAGCGAGCAAACCAAGCATCAAGCTAGGTGACGTAGATTGTGTGAAACGGGAGATGTAGTCCACTGGGAGATGTAGTCCACTGGGAGATGTAGTCCACTGAGCGGTTTCACACTAAACTAAGTGGACAAACCTACGGGTAACTGAGACTTTCTTCGGTTGAAAAATTAGCCTATCTTTTAAATTGACGAACATCATATTTGTAAGACACATTTTTTCTGACTTAAGGTCCCATGAGGTCCACCGGAAGGGGCGGGACTTCGGCTCTCTATACGGATCCGTATCGATGATGTCATCGCCACACCCCTCTTTCACACCCTCTCCCACGGCAGCTGACGCACACAACTGCGGTGAAGCCATAGACAGTATATAAAAAAGCTAAGCGAGCATGTCCCATCTCCATGGTCAAACCAGCTCACTTCATCTAAATACTGTGTCTCTGCTCCCTGACCCTTCCCTCTGGATTCTACACAAGATATATTGCTAACGTTATGTAGTCAACGTTAAACATCGCTAAAGTAGCTGACCGCTCCAGCAGCGAGTTTATAAAGTGGAAGTAACTAGCTAGCTAGCTAATCTGTCTGCTTATCAACTCCTTGAACGGATTATAGTAACTTTTACCACGGCTTATTGTAGAAAGGCTACTGCAAGAAAAACTTATAGATTATTAAAAACCCATCATTCATGGATCATTGATGTTTGTTTGACTTCCGATGTTAGAGCTAGCGAACGTTAGCGCGCTAACGTTAGCGTGCTAACGTTAGCTCGCTGCTAGCGTGCTGCAATCATGCAAAATAAAAAGCAATCCAACAGCACATTATACAACGTAAACAAAGACCCATTTTCTTGCGGCGGCCTTCATAAAATGAGCCGTGGTAAAAGTTAATATAGTCCACGGATGTATTAAGAGAAAATGATAATCTAGCTAGTCGGTTATGAGGGGAAGTGAACAGGAAGTGAAGTGACTATGCTCTTCTTCTCCGTTTTTTTGGTGAATTTCTGTAGCAGAAACAAACCGCCTATAGGCCTGGCATATGAAGTAGCGTATTGAGTCATTTACAAGTGGATTCATTTGGACGCAACTATTCTTGAAACGAATCCAGGGAAGACGGGTAAAAAAAAGATCGTTTTGGTACGTGTGGGAGGGGACTGAAAAGTTGTTGATGTTCACATTTTTTGGCTAAGTCCTGGATCTTCACAATCCTACCCACGACACCTTTAATTCAGCCACTTTTCTTACTTGGTGCAATAATTTATAAAAAAGTAGTTTATTTCCTGGTATTTATCAGTCACTGTCCAGTTCCCAGGCTAAAAAAAAAAATCATCAGTCTCAACAGGCAGTTTTTTGGTTTTGTATACAGAAAACCCTCACCCGATTCTGTCTTGCTCCATGGCCTCCATCTTCTCGGCTCGAGCGATCACGCTGTTTATGATTTCTTTCTCTTCGTCCGTCAGGTCCGGACCAGGACCGGGGCCCGGCTGCATTGTCCAGTTGCCCCTGTCAGCCAAACACAAGCAATCACACATTTGCATCCACGCAGCATGAACACATTACACTGCTCTCTGCACCGTTACATAGCAGGTATCTTTATAGGGTACACCCTAGTCCAGTAGTTCTCAAGCTTTTTTTAAATAATGTTCCCCCTTTGAACACTGTTTTAAAGCCATGTACACCCTTCACCAGCGCAAATACTTTTTGGTAGAAAATAAAAGTCTCTATAAGGAGGAAGAAGCGATGTCAGCGATAGATTTACTACACAACAGCCAATTGAACCAGGAAAAGATTTAGATGCTGATGGAAAAAGGAGACAAAAACTTGGAATAAGACGATAGAAAGAAGGAAGGAAGGCAACACTGTCTGAAAGTGTGAAGTCTTCTGGTAGCTGTGCCGAGAGAAATCTCAATCATTCCCAATCTTACAGAGACGGAGAGTGTAGGTACATGTAAGGAGATAACATAGACACAGGCTAATTACTGATCACTAACATGATAGTTAACATTAGTAATTAAACCTAAACAGCTAATGGAAGTCCAAACTGCCTGTGAGCTTCTCCTGTACTATACGGTAATTCCTCTACTGTGTGACAGTAAGTCTCGTGGTTATGACCCAATCGTTAGCCTATTTTTATAAAAGCGTCTGCTACGGAGCCATAACGTGAGCTACAAGGTAATGGAGCCTTTTATACATTGTCGTGTTTCTTTAGAAATAAACTACGGACAAATAAAGTCTTTAAACGCTTCAGATGTAAAGTTATTCTCTGTCAAAGTGGCGCCAAAATGAATGGGAGTCAATGGGATGCTAACGGGAGGTGATGGCTTGTTTAGCTTCAAAATGGCGCCATAAGAGGTTTGAGTTCTGAGGCGAGTTTACCCCTCTTGGAAATTCCACCGAATGTCCCACATTTCGGCCTGGATGTCCCGTTCCCTTCCTCTGTCTCTGTGTTGGAGTTCTAATCAGTCCTTCCAAGAAAAACGTGGAGTTTTTTTGTGATTGTTGCGGGAAAAAATCCTCGATTATGCGGCATGTTTTCTTAAAAAATGCGATGGAATATGCTATATATGATATTTATGCAATTTTATATGATGAAATTGCGGGAACTTGCAAAAATTGCGGTTTGATGGAAAAAAGAGAAAAAAAAGTGATGCGTTGAATTATGCGATCGCATAATCACGTTTTTCTGGAGGGACTGTCTAACCTCCGGTGGATTTGTGAGGACTGTGGTTAACTGCTCCTCAGATCTCTGCAGGGTAAATCCAGACAGCTAGCTAGACTATCTGTCTGTCTGTCTGTCTGTCAGGGGTGGTGATGGCGCAGTGGATATGATGCATGCCTTTGGTGTGGAAGACCTGGGTTTGATTCCCACTGCGATACATCAACCAATGTGTCCCTGAGCAAGACACTTAACCCCTAGTTGCTCCAGAGGCGTATGACCTCTGATATGTAACAACTGTAAGTCACTTTGAATAAAAGCTAAATGACATACAGTACAGACCAAAAGTTCGGACACACCTTCTCATTCAATGCGTTTCCTTTTTATTTTCATGACTATTTACATTGTAGATTCTCACTGAAGGCATCAAAACTATGAATGAACACATATGGAATTATGTACTTAACAAAAAAAGTGTGAAATAACTGAAAACATGTCTTATATTTTAGATTCTTCAAAGTAGCCACCCTTTGCTTTTTTTTGATAACTCTGCAAACCCTTGGTGTTCTCTCAATGAGCTTCATGAGGTAGTCACCTGAAATGGTTTTACCTTCACAGGTGTGCTTTGTCAGGGTTAATTAGTGGAATTATTTCCCTTATTAATAAAAAAGCAAAGGGTGGCTACTTTGAAGAATCTAAAATATAAGACATGTTTTCAGTTATTTCACACTTTTTTGTTAAGTAAATAATTCCATATGTGTTCATTCATAGTTTTGATGCCTTCAGTGAGAATCTACAATGTAAATAGTCATGAAAATAAAAAGGAAACGCATTGAAGGAGAAGGTGTGTCCAAACTTTTGGCCTGTACTGTACATGATGCAGATAGCTGCGGAGGAGATTGTCTACTTACTGCTCTTTATCACTGATCCCAGATCAGCCGTCAGAGGGAGGCAGAGGAAACAAAGCAGAGCACGGTGAAGGCTCGGTCCATAACACGGGCAGGTTTAACATCACAAACATGTTCTACAGCAGGGGTTTTCAGACTCTTTGTGTGTGTGGACCACTATTTGTAATCAAGAATCCTCATAATACACATAATAAAATATGTCTACACACAGTCCTACCTGAATTAATTTGCACCTCTTAATTAATAGGCCTACTAGCACTAAAACTAGAACTGGTCATCGCATCAGTACAGCTGGCTTCTTAAAATAAAGTTTACTGCACACAATGGCTGTCACATATTTAATTTATTTATTTACTCAAGCGCCCGAGGGCATAATTAGGTTCACTTGAAGAACTTATGGCTTATTTCCATAGCAATGGAGTATTAAATCTATACAGTAATAAGAACTCTTGGATATAGTAAAAATTTCAAAACCTTTGGCGATTTTAGGGGATTATTAATCTTCAGAGTTTTTCAAGTACTCAAAAAGTAGGCTATGTGAGTTTGTCCACTTAACAGAACATCCGCAAAGCATTTCAGAAACGCGAGATCAAGAAACTAGCTGGAAATTAAATAATAGGTCTTATTCATTCCATTTATAATTTAAAACAGTGTGTTTCATATAAACCGCCTATAAAGGCTATGCTTGTGATGTGATCATGACATTCTTTGTCTCTGGCCATATACACATTATTTAGGCCTACTCCTGGTTAAAAAAAAATATATTCCTGGTAAAATGAAGGTTAAAAAAACTATTATTTTATTTTTTATTTTGCTTTTCCCACGGACTGCCTGCAGTACCCTCACGGACCACTAGTT
Source organism: Perca schrenkii (assembly GCA_025617405.1). Classification (NCBI taxonomy): domain Eukaryota; kingdom Metazoa; phylum Chordata; class Actinopteri; order Perciformes; family Percidae; genus Perca; species Perca schrenkii. The sequence continues at coordinate 1,716,921 of CM046791.1, read as the reverse complement.
TGGGAATGAATGTTCTACATCAGGGGTCTTCAATTCAACATTTTTTTAGGCCAAAGACCCCTTAACTTAAAGAGAGATGGAGCAGGGACCCTCCTACTACTTACATTGTGTAAAGATGTAATTGCATATTGACCTGGGCTGGATAGATGAACATGGATATATCAGTATTTATATTTATACATAATGTTTTAATGTGAAACATACATGTGAAAGGCACAGTGTATCCTTAAGCTTCACTAAAGCGAATCATCAATATTGTGTAAATTATAATTATAATATTTAATATTTATCTTTGTAAATAATAATATGTTGGATTCCTGGTAATGTCTATTTTCAGGCATATTCTAATTTTAAAAACAACAAGAAAAACTTTCAAGGAAATATCAAACAATAATTTCGTCACCTTCCTAAAATAATTGCCTAAGTCATTTTTTCAGGTTTTTCAAAAAACACAAAAATTAAAACTGCCTAATGGTGCTTTTCCATTACAGTACCTACTCGCCTCTACTCGCCTCGCCTCGCGTCCGTTTTCCATTGCAGATTTTAAGAATCAGCCTCAGCGTGGCTGGTCGTCATAGCGACTGCCGTGGGCGTGGCTTAGTAGCTTGCTTTTCCCATTGACAAATCCCCGCCGCATTTCCTGGTTCTCTGTCTCCGTGAACAACATGATATCAAAGAGTTAACGTTTACTGCTCCAGATTTCCCACCGTGATCACATATATATGACTCTAGAGTCGCTACTCGCTTTGTTTCTCTCACATATATATGACTCTAGAGTCGCTACTCGCTTTGTTTCTCTCACATATGTATGACTCTAGAGTCGCTACTCGCTTTGTTTCTCTCACATATATATGACTCTAGACTCGCTACTCGCTTTGTTTCTCTCACATATATATGACTCTAGAGTCGCTACTGCTTTGTTTCTCTCACATATATATGACTCTAGAGTCGCTACTCGCTTTGTTTCTCTCACATATATATGACTCTAGAGTCGCTACTCGATTTGTTTCTCTCACTATATATGACTCTAGAGTCGCTACTCGCTTTGTTTCTCTAACATATATATAACTCTAGAGTCGCTACTCGCTTTGTTTCTCTCACATATATATGACTCTAGAGTCGCTACTCGCTTTGTTTCTCTCACATATATATGACTCTAGAGTCGCTACTCGCTTTGTTTCTCTCACATATATATGACTCTAGAGTCGCTACTCGCTTTGTTTCTCTCACATATATATGACTCTAGAGTCGCTACTCGCTTTGTTTCTCTCACATATATATGACTCTAGAGTCGCTACTCGCTTTGTTTCTCTCACATATATATGACTCTAGAGTCGCTACCGCTTTGTTTCTCTCACATATATATGACTCTAGAGTCGCTACTCGCTTTGTTTCTCTCACATATATATGACTCTAGAGTCGCTACTCGCTTTGTTTCTCTCACATATATATGACTCTAGAGTCGCTACCGCTTTGTTTCTCTCACATATATATGACTCTAGAGTCGCTACTCGCTTTGTTTCTCTCACATATATATGACTCTAGAGTCGCTACTCGCTTTGTTTCTCTCACATATATATGACTCTAGAGTCGCTACTCGCTTTGTTTCTCTCACATATATATGACTCTAGAGTCGCTACTCGCTTTGTTTCTCTCACATATATATGACTCTAGAGTCGCTACTCGCTTTGTTTCTCTCACATATATATGACTCTAGAGTCGCTACTCGCTTTGTTTCTCTCACATATATATGACTCTAGAGTCGCTACCGCTTTGTTTCTCTCACATATATATGACTCTAGAGTCGCTACTCGCTTTGTTTCTCTCACATATATATGACTCTAGAGTCGCTACTCGCTTTGTTTCTCTCACATATATATGACTCTAGAGTCGCTACTCGCTTTGTTTCTCTCACATATATATGACTCTAGAGTCGCTACTCGCTTTGTTTCTCTCACATATATATGACTCTAGAGTCGCTACTCGCTTTGTTTCTCTCACATATATATGACTCTAGAGTCGCTACTCGCTTTGTTTCTCTCACATATATATGACTCTAGAGTCGCTACTCGCTTTGTTTCTCTCACATATATATGACTCTAGAGTCGCTACTCGCTTTGTTTCTCTCACATATATATGACTCTAGAGTCGCTACTCGCTTTGTTTCTCTCACATATATATGACTCTAGAGTCGCTACTTGCTGCGGAGATAATCGCCGTCACTCTCTCACTTCTCCCTCGCTCACCAGCTTCCCACATGCACACATACGGCGACTCGACACACACACATCACACATTACACACACCAGCGCGCCAGTATAACCATCAGGCCACTTGTATGCTACGGAGAAAGCTCTGCGTGGAGCCTCCGGCAGCAAAAAACCACCGCTGGCTAAACTATTTAAAAATGCCGTCTGTCGCTGGCAATGCGGTGATCAGTGACGATTCTTTCCGACCAGTCAGCAGCCTGCAGGGTTTCGCGTCACCTTCTCAGCTCGCCTCAGCTCGCTTGGAACCTCGACTGAGGAGGTGCTAAAAAAAGTATCTGTTAGCAGGTACCAGGTACTTTTTTTCGTAATGGAAAACCAAAAAATAAGGCGAGGCGAGGCGAGTAGGTACTGGTAATGGAAAAGCACCATTAGTCACATGCTTGACATATTATACTAAAGGTGTATAATCGCATGACCTGTTCAACTGAGGATGTAGGCAATTTTACCAGAGGTGGCCTACACCATGAGGAGATGATTTAGGCAACAAAATCATTTTTGTTAAATTATTTTAGGAAGTTGACGATTTGGAGCCCCCTGCAGCAACTCTGAGGACCCCCTAGGGGTCCCGGACCTCATGTTGAAGATCTCTGTCCTACATGACGGCGATGCTTACCCAGCATGCACGGTCCTCTGCCGGTCGTTGGACTGCCAGCGGTCCGCGCTGCTGCTCATCACCGTGTCCGTCATGTTATTGGTCAGCGTCTGCAGCAGGACACACAGGGAGACGGAGGTTCATTTCCCTTCAATTTATAATCTCAAATCCTAACAGAAGTTATCCCAGGACACTGTACAGATAGAGTAGGTCTAGATTAGATTAGATAATACTTTTTTTATCCCACAATGGGGAAATTCACTTATTACAGCAGCAGTTTTTCCACAATAAAAACAAACCAACAAACAAACAAACAACAGGCAAACAGCAGACAATGTGCAAAAAACACAAAAAAAAACCTGAATGAATGTAAAGTGGCATTATATAAAAAGGATTTAAGTAAAGTGAGGTGGCCATAGTGCAAAAAAAAAAATACTGTAATGTAATTAAGTAATTGATGTGAAATTAGATTGAAAAATATTACATAACAGCGAAATAATTAACCATAATATAAATTATATTTAAGTGTGACCATGATATAAATAATATTGAAAAAGTAAGTACTTGGAATGGAAAAGATATAAATAAAGATGGAAAATATAAATACAGATAATAAGAAATATATACATAGAGCCATGCTTAGTGGTGGGTGATTGAGACAGGATCCGAAAAAAATAAAAAACAAAAAATAAAATAAAATAAAAATAAATAAATAAAAATAAAAACTACAACAATTATTGGGTGGTGTAGGTGTTGTAGAGTCTGACAACGGCCGGGACTAGTCCACTGGTTCTCAAGCTTTTTTTCCAATAATGTACCCCCTTTGAACAGTATTTTTATCTTTATTTCAAAAGACAATTTAAAGAAATTCAATCATCGCAGTACGTAAACAAACAGGATACGAAAATATATACAAATAATATATGAAAGTAAAAAAAGAAAGTAATAGTCTAAACAGAGGAAAATAAAAGGGATAGACTCTCCAGAGTGTTAAAAATAAAAACAGCAGGGGCACTTAAACAAAGAGATCTGAGTAGACATCAGATATTGAGATAGCTTTCTTATTGGATACCAACTTCAGAGACTCAAAGTACAAATGTCAAATTCAACCTGGAATAGTTTGAAGCACGGTGTTGAACTGGAAAATGTTGCCTTGTGGATATGGAACTAACCTAATAACCTAATGAGATTTACAATATTACACAGCTTTTTATCTTTACATTCAAAATAGGTAATAATAGGTTTCCCTTCAAGAGTGATTTGTATGATTTGTTTTAGATACCATATAATCTTCACAGCTTTTCCAGAATGCAATACAGAATGAACAACCATAAAAAAGTTGGTTTAACGACTCTCGTTCTGTTTTGTACCGCCCTAAAGTCTCTACAAAGAGGAAGACTACAGCGATGTCAGCAATAGATTTACTAAACAACAGCCTTGGACCTGGAAAACATTTAAATACTGATGGAAAAAGGAGACAAAAACTCTCAAAGAAGGAAGTAAGGCAAGAATAGGTCGAAAATAGTAACAAAGACTTAGAAAAAAACACAGTAGAAAAGAAGGAAGGAAGGCAACACTAGGGAGACAAAAGGGACAAAATATTCAAATAAGCAAAAAACTTTGAAAAAAAGAGACAAACACTTTGAAGAGAAATAGACAGTAGAACAAAGTAAGGAAGAAAGTCAAGAATAGGTCAAAAGAAACGACAAAACCCTCAAAAATAATGTGGCAAACTTCAAAAACAGCAACATACTGGGAGAAAACAAAGACAGGATATGTAACTACAGCCTTGTAACTCAAAAAATATTTTGCAAAAAATGTCACGTGCATCTCGCTGGAGCGACCGTTGACTCGCCGCACATGGAGTCAGCATTAAAAAAAAACAGTCAACAATCTCGAGCTAAAGTCAGGAAGAGCTGCCAACTGTTTAAGAGCTTTTAATTTGGGTGGGAATGAATACAAGTTTGACTGGCGTCCAAGTTGAGTCCACACTTTCAGATCTTTATCTTGTGCTTATTCAGCACTGAACTGAGCTGAACTGAACTGAACTGAACTGAGCTGAACTGAGCTGAACTGCCACCCTGAGCTGCTACAGCCATAGGCATAGGGGATGCAGGGGATACAGTACAGGCCAAAAGTTTGGACACACCTTCTCATTCAATGTGTTTCTTTATTTTCATGACTATTTACATTGTAGATTCTCACTGAAGGCATCAAAACTATGAATGAACACATATGGAATTATGTACTTAACAAAAAAGTGTGAAATAACTGAAAACATGTCTTATATTTTAGATTCTTCAAAGTAGCCACCCTTTGCTTTTTTTTGATAACTCTGCAAACCCTTGGTGTTCTCTCAATGAGCTTCATGAGGTAGTCACCTGAAATGGTTTTACCTTCACAGGTGTGCTTTGTCAGGGTTCATTAGTGGAATTATTTCCCTTATTAATAAAAAAGCAAAGGGTGGCTACTTTGAAGAATCTAAAATATAAGACATGTTTTCAGTTATTTCACACTTTTTTTGTTAAGTACATAATTCCATATGTGTTCATTCATAGTTTTGATGCCTTCAGTGAGAATCTACAATGTAAATAGTCATGAAAATAAAAAGGAAACGCATTGAATGAGAAGGCGTGTCCAAACTTTTGGCCTGTACTGTATGTGGTTTTGAAAGGCGCTTTACGAATAAAGTTTACTTACTTACAAAGCAAGCTCTCCTGTACATTAGTATTAGTGACCAGAGTGAAATGGCACTGAAATGAGGGGTGTAATTCTCTTAATATATATATACATATATACACACACACACACACACACACACACACACACACATGCATAGCACAGGAGTGGCTCAATTTCTGCCACGATACAGTAGGAGGAGGAGGAGAGTTTGTACTGACAAAGGATGACTAAGAGTCTTTGTCTCCAGCGTTTCTGATTGTTCACGGTGTGCTGGTTGAAGGGCCATATCTTGCAGCGCAAAAACCGACCCAAGAGTCTTTGCTAGTTTAAGACCGACCCAGTCGTCAGTTTCCCATCCAGCGCCCACGTCGTTTAAATAGCAAATGCACCTGCACCCATCTGTGCACCCATGGGCGTGCTGGTCTTGCAGGGAGGTGTGTTCAGGTGCGTTCTGGGCGTGCTGGTCTTACAGGGAGGTGTGTTCAGGTGCATTCTGGGCGTGCTGGTCTTACAGGGAGGTGTGTTCAGGTGCATTCTGGGCGTGCTGGTTTTACAGGGAGGTGTGTTCAGGTGCATTCTGGGCGTGCTGGTCTTACAGGTAGGTGGGTTCAGGTGCATTCTGGGCGTGCTGGTCTTACAGGGAGGTGTGTTCAGGTGCATTCTGGGCGTACTGGTCTTACAGGGAGGTGGGTTCAGGTGCATTCTGGGCGTGCTGGTCTTACAGGGAGGTGTGTTCAGGTGCATTCTGGGGCGTGCTGGTCTTACAGGGAGGTGTGTTCAGGTGCATTCTGGGCGTGCTGGTCTTACAGGGAGGTGTGTTCAGGTGCATTCTGGGAGTATTGCTATCTTGAGGCAGCGGGAAGTGATCGCACCATTGACCAACAAAAACCTGGTCTAGAGTCAATAACGCAGCATTTCATTGTTATTAACAGAGCATTAGTAAAATGCTCCTAGGCTCGATGCACAGCGCGCTCACACTATCCTTGTTACACACACAGGGACGCACAGCAGCACACACACATGCAGAAGATTACAAAATAAAAATATTATGGTATAAATCCTCCATCATAACAGCAATGCTCCAAGGTCCAAACGCGCCTGGCTTTTAAAGGGAATGGGAGATGATCTCTGATTGGTTGATTACATGTTACGCCCAAAACACACCTCTGATTAATGAAGACACTAAGGACAACCCTTAAGAACCATGCGCCTGTATCTATCTATCTATCTATCTATCTATCTATCTATCTATCTATCTATCTATCTATCTATCTATCTATCTATCTATCTATCTATCTATACTGTATACACAAACACACACACACATGCATAGCACAGGAGTGGCTCAATTTCTGCCACGATACAGTAGGAGGAGGAGGAGAGTTTGTACTGACAAAGGATGACTAAGAGTCTTTGTCTCCAGCGTTTCTGATTGTTCACGGTGTGCTGGTTGAAGGGCCATATCTTGCAGCGCAAAAACCGACCCAAGAGTCTTTGCTAGTTTAAGACCGACCCAGTCGTCAGTTTCCCATCCAGCGCCCACGTCGTTTAAATAGCAAATGCACCTGCACCCATCTGTGCACCCATGGGCGTGCTGGTCTTGCAGGGAGGTGTGTTCAGGTGCGTTCTGGGCGTGCTGGTCTTACAGGGAGGTGTGTTCAGGTGCATTCTGGGCGTGCTGGTCTTACAGGGAGGTGTGTTCAGGTGCATTCTGGGCGTGCTGGTTTTACAGGGAGGTGTGTTCAGGTGCATTCTGGGCGTGCTGGTCTTACAGGTAGGTGGGTTCAGGTGCATTCTGGGCGTGCTGGTCTTACAGGGAGGTGTGTTCAGGTGCATTCTGGGCGTACTGGTCTTACAGGGAGGTGGGTTCAGGTGCATTCTGGGCGTGCTGGTCTTACAGGGAGGTGTGTTCAGGTGCATTCTGGGGCGTGCTGGTCTTACAGGGAGGTGTGTTCAGGTGCATTCTGGGCGTGCTGGTCTTACAGGGAGGTGTGTTCAGGTGCATTCTGGGAGTATTGCTATCTTGAGGCAGCGGGAAGTGATCGCACCATTGACCAACAAAAACCTGGTCTAGAGTCAATAACGCAGCATTTCATTGTTATTAACAGAGCATTAGTAAAATGCTCCTAGGCTCGTGCACAGCGCGCTCACACTATCCTTGTTACACACACAGGGACGCACAGCAGCACACACACATGCAGAAGATTACAAAATAAAAATATTATGGTATAAATCCTCCATCATAACAGCAATGCTCCAAGGTCCAAACGCGCCTGGCTTTTAAAGGGAATGGGAGATGATCTCTGATTGGTTGATTACATGTTACGCCCAAAACACACCTCTGATTAATGAAGACACTAAGGACAACCCTTAAGAACCATGCGCCTGTATCTATCTATCTATCTATCTATCTATCTATCTATCTATCTATCTATCTATCTATCTATCTATCTATCTATCTATCTATACTGTATACACAAACACACACACACATGCATAGCACAGGAGTGGCTCAATTTCTGCCACGATACAGTAGGAGGAGGAGGAGAGTTTGTACTGACAAAGGATGACTAAGAGTCTTTGTCTCCAGCGTTTCTGATTGTTCACGGTGTGATGGTTGAAGCTGAGCTTTTTATCCAAAGTGATGTCTGTGTCTGTGTACTTACAGTTCTCAACCACTTCTGCTGCTGTGTTGCCGGGTGTTTTTAGCGTCGTGGGGAAGGCCGAGGAGTGCTTTATAAGATCTGAAGGCAAGTTATTGTCGTTTATCGGTGTTTTAAGTCCCAAAAACTCGTCTTCCTGGCAGCGCTGCCTGGAAAACACTAGGATTAGGCAATGGTTATGGTTAAGGTTAAGGTTAGGGTTAGGGTTAGGTGCCTTGAAGTCAACAGTCGCAGCGCTGCCTGGACGACGTGGCATCATGACTTTGCGTAAACATACACACCACTTTCCTAAAGCCAAGTGGCGCGTTATCTGTACGCATTTTGAGCTATCCGCATGTACAGTACAGGCCAAAAGTTTGGACACACCTTCTCATTCAATGTGTTTCTTTATTTTCATGACTATTTACATTGTAGATTTTCACTGAAGGCATCAAAACTATGAATGAACACATATGGAATTATGTACTTAACAAAAAAGTGTGAAATAACTGAAAACATGTCTTATATTTTAGATTCTTCAAAGTAGCCACCCTTTGCTTTTTTTGATAACTCTGCAAACCCTTGGTGTTCTCTCAATGAGCTTCATGAGGTAGTCACCTGAAATGGTTTTACCTTCACAGGTGTGCTTTGTCAGGGTTCATTAGTGGAATTATTTTCCCTTATTAATAAAAAAGCAAAGGGTGGCTACTTTGAAGAATCTAAAATATAAGAAATTTTTCACACTTTTTTATTAAGTACATAATTCCATATGTGTTCATTCATAGTTTTGATGCCTTCAGTGAGAATCTACAATGTAAATAGTCATGAAAATAAAAAGGAAACGCATTGAATGAGAAGGTGTGTCCAAACTTTTGGCCTGTACTGTAAGTCTACGCTGTATACAGCGGATGTAAACAACCCTGACAACCTTTTTAAAAGGGTAACTTTTGGTATTTTTCCAACCTGGACTATATCTTGTAACGTTAATCGGCCAATTTGCGTGCACCAAAAGTTCTGTTTTTGCCGCTGACAAGACTCTGATTATTATTCTAAACTAATTCTAAAATTCAAACTGTATCTGGCATCTTGTTGAAAACCTCGTTAACTATACACAACACGTGGCGTCGCCACATGGCGGCAGAACGTGCCGTGCTATCGCGAGAATAACGTCACACGAGTTTAGGACATTGGGGGAAAAGGCTTTAGTAACACTCAAAAAAAACACGCAGGACTGTCCCGGCTCTCCTGGGTTAAAGTCAACTCTCATAGGAAGGAACGGGGCTCTGCCTCGAACGCTTCATCCAGTTCTTATAATACATCCACGAGCAGCACCCAAGGGGGGTAAGCTTCGCTTCACAACTCGAACCTCCGATGAAGCCAATTTGTTGCTACAAAGGTATCACCTCCTGTTAGCATTCCACTGACCACCATTTTTTTTTTTACGTCACTTTGACAGAGAATTTTTAACAGTTCAAATAATAAAAGAAGTCAAATTTTTACAGTGAATACAATAAAATGTCCAAAAAACAGTTAACAGCAATAAAAATAAGTGTAGTAAATAAACACATTAACTCGGACTCACACAGATGCACACCTCACATACACACAGCTATACATGTCATATGGCATGATCACACTGCTGCTGCTGTATTAACCATGCTTTTACTAATTTTTTTAAAGGTGGACAATTTGAGTATAGCCTTTATATTTGTAGGGAGCCAGTTCCACAGTTTGGCTCCCTTCACAGAAAAAACATTTTGGGTTTTACAGTCTCCATATGCACCTGTTCACGAATTTACAAAGTGGTTCAGGTGCAAGTCCAGCTAAACATTTAAAAAACAACTGTATGTATCTAAGATTAACAAAATTAACAAAGTTTAAGATTTTATATTTATTTAAAATGTAACAGTGATGGAATCGAATGGGCTTGTTATCTAAAATGTTTAGCTTAGGGCTGCTTCAATCCTCTGCGAGATAAAACATGTGAGTGATGCTGCAGCAGTGTACGTCCTGAGGTGGGGGGGAGTACCAGCAGTACCAGCAGTCTGAAAAGACCAGCGAGCAACGAAAAGCATGCAACAAGAGGATCTAAAAGCCTCTCTGGAGCCTCAAATGTCCAGAGATGTGATGGTGCAGGATGAGGAGAGATACAGTAAGGTCTGCATGATGATAAGGCTAAAAGCAAAATCAATAAACTCCACTTGTTCTCAGCTTCTCACAGCAGTAAAATAAAAAAAAAATAAAATTCAGCACTATAGAAGCTTGGAGGAAGTGAAAGAGAGGGAGCGAAGAGGAGGGGTGTGCCGCTGTCTCCCCCATGCAGCTGCATCGCTTTATGCTGCGTAACGTCACACTACGCACCTTTTTGAGCTCTAATGTCTCGCTGCACTGCCTGCCGGGCTCACAGGACAACAACACATCCTCTGTGCTATCAATAGACACTGTGGGTGTGGGCTTTCCCCCTCTGATGCTGCTGCCCCCAGACAACACAAGTCTTCAGGGAGCGTTCTGACGGTGTGTGTGTGTGTGTGTGTGTGTGTGTGTTCGTTTAACTATATTCGTGAGGTCCAAAAACCGGGAGTCCAGTATACTTGTGGGGTCCTGACAGCTTTGTGGGGCCCAAAATGCTGGACTCCACAAGTTTAAAGGGCTGTTTGAGGGTTAGTTGGGGGATTAGGGTTAGAATTAGGTTATGGTTAAGGTGAGGGTAAGGGTTAAGGTTAGGCATTTAGTTGTGATGGTTAAGGTTAGGGTAAGGGTTAAGGTTAGGTATTTAGTTGTGATGGTTAAGGTGAGGGTAAGGGTTAAGGTTAGGTATTTAGTTGTGATGGTTAAGGTGAGGGTAAGGGTTAAGGTTAGGTATTTAGTTGTGATGGTTAAGGTAAGGGGCTAGGGAATGCATTATGTCAAACGGGTTCCCACAGTGATAGTGAAATGCACTGTGTGTGTGTGTGTGTGTGTGTGTGTGTGTGTGTGTGTGTGTGTGTGTGTGTGTGTGTACAGTGCAGGGATGTCACATGGATGTCTAAATTGTTACATGACTATAACACACACACACACACACACACACTGTCTTTCAAAGGAAAGCTCATTGTGGGACTGGGTCTATTGGCTGTTATTCTGCACCAAGGCTGAATTTTGTGAAAGAGACTTCAGATACAGTATTAGTGGACCACTAAGGTCTATATAAAAGAGACTTCAGATACAGTATTAGGGGACCACTAAGGTCTATATAAAAGAGACTTCAGATACAGTATTAGGGGACCACTAAGGTCTATATAAAAGAGACTTCAGATACAGTATTAGGGGACCACTAAGGTCTATATAAAAGAGACTTCAGATACAGTATTAGGGGACCACTAAGGTCTATATAAAAGAGACTTCAGATACAGTATTAGGGGACCACTAAGGTCTATATAATAGAGACTTCAGATACAGTATTAGGGGACCACTAAGGTCTATATAAAGAGACTTCAGATACAGTATTAGGGGACCACTAAGGTCTATATAATAGAGACTTCAGATACAGTATTAGGGGACCACTGAGGTCTATATAAAAGAGACTTCAGATACAGTATTAGAGGACCACTAAGGTCTATATAAAAGAGACTTCAGATACAGTATTAGAGGACCACTAAGGGCTATATAAAAGCATCCAAAGAGCACCACGTCATGAGACCTTTAACGTTATGAAACGGTCCCAGTTTGGTTAGGTTTAGACACCAAAACTACTAGTTTAAGTTGATAAAAGACGATGGTTTGAGTTAAAATCAGACCTACTACTACGGTCACTAGAGTGTGACGCCACTAGAAATGTAAATACGAGTCGTAATTGCTTCTTGAACACATGACCTACGGGAGCGTTTTTTTTTCGGGGGAGGGCCGTCTCCAGAACGCTATTGAAATCGCACAGAAAACAAAAATGAAAAGGCCTTTGGAAAGGCCCTGGTGTTTCCTTTCATGGTAAACAAGCAGAATGACGCTAGCTTGAAGCATTGCAGAGATATTGAACATAACGTAGCAGGATTTATGGATTTAATCGTACAAAGACGCTACAGTTCCAGGCTGGATTGCAAAGCCTTTTTGAAGGTAAAAAAAGGTAAGTCTCTACACGGTTTTGATTTGGAGATATTGGTTCAGACATCACTCTGAGTGTGCAGCGTATATCACGTATACCGAGGCTTTCTTCTTCACTCGCCCAAAATGAATTATCCCACTTTTGTCTAACATGATTGTCCCGGAGAGGTGGATGGAGAGAGACAGATGGGAGATAGGGGGGGTGGGGGGGGCAGTCTGGCTCGGGCTGGCTAATCACTGACTCAGACAAGTCAGAGAGCTCTCTGGCGCTGGGGATAGCTGTTAACGCATCACAGAGGTGGACTCTCTGCCGAGGGGACAGTCCAATTAGCATGCATGAAATAGTCTGAAGTATCGTATATACACACTTTTTCCCATAAAGAGTTGTCAGTATCGGCCTTGATGCTTCACCTACTGTGCAGTCACAGAGGGTTTACACATCAAAAGTGCTCACCGATGTATCAGAGGCCAATTATAATGGACTGTCTCGCCCCAAAATGTCACACTGAGCCTTGTTATTCTGCAGATATGACATCCCTGTGGCCCTCAGACGATCGTAATCTATGCTCTCGGGGCTATAAATGCAACTAATCTGCGTCATCTGTGACATCTCGGACGTGTCTTCCTCCCATATGAGATGACTCAGTCAGGTGGGGGATTCTTCTCTCTGGCGAGTATTTTATAATTTTATCTGTGGGTTTTTTTTTTTTTTTTGCTTTTCCAAAATGTCATGAAGCCTCTGTGATATGACGATTGCTTTCAAACGTGGTGGCGGTCTGCAAAGGGATGCCAAGAAAAACTGTGCATGCAACCACACAAGATCGTCTACGTATACACCAGGCATGAATAGAAAAAACACATAGCAGTGTTGATGTAGCCTTAATAGACCTTTTTCACGGCAAGACATGTTGACATGTCATAGTAGGAAAAGCACAGGTGTATTCAAACCCATTAACGGTGGCTTGATTACACTTAGGAGAGGTCCTGGTATTAAACCATTACTGATGGCTGCATTCCACTTAGGAGAGGTCCTGGTATTAAACCATTACTGATGGCTGCATTCCACTTAGGAGAGGTCCTGGTATTAAACCATTACTGATGGCGGCATTCCACTTAGGAGAGGTCCCTGGTATTGTTCATGCTGACTCACTGAAATATGTTACTGGGACACTTGATGGAACTGAGCCATCATTAAGGTTATCAATCTCAGCTGTGCTTCTCCTACTATGACAAGTCAACATGTCTGCTGTGAAAAAGGTCCATCAGACAGAGGCGGAGCAGGGTTGGGGGCTTCTGGGGTTCTCAAAAACCCTGAATCATTAAGGCTGACTTTACTGTCTTTCAGAGGCTGTAGCCGTCAGGATTTAGATAAATGGTGGACCCAGAGAAATGCAGAGACGGCAGGGCAGTGGTGAGCTTGAGGATTCAATAAAATAACAAAGAGAAACTACTAAAAGAGTCCTGAAGACAGCAGGCAAAAATAGTTCAAAAACGTAGAGGAATCCAAAAAGACCAGGAAAAAGACAAAGAGACAAAAGAGGTAGACTACACACACACACTCACAAACAATACAATGATCTGACAACAGACAAGAGCCCCTCACACACCAACCAGACGGCCGACCATCGGCAGTAACAGTGTGATATAAACTCTATATAAAAGAGACTTCAGATACAGTATTAGGGGACCACTAAGGTCAATATAAAAGAGACTTCAGATACAGTATTAGGGGACCACTAAGGTCAATATAAAAGAGACTTCAGATACAGTATTAGGGGACCACTAAGGTCAATATAAAAGAGACTTCAGATACAATATTAGGGTATCACTAAGGTCTATATAAAAGAGACTTCAGATACAGTATTAGGGGACCACTAAGGTCTATATAAAAGAGACTTCAGATACAGTTTTAGGGGACCACTAAGGTCTATATAAAAGAGACTTCAGATACAATATTAGGGGACCACTAAGGTCTATATAAAAGAGACTTCAGATACAGTATTAGGGACCACTAAGGCCTATAAAGCATCCAAAGAGCACCATGTCATGGGACCTTTAAAGCTTTTTGTCTTTCACAAATTGTCCATTAAACCAACATAAGAAAGAAAATGTTAATAGGCTCTCAACATGCCATATTTAAAGGGGTCTGGGTATCCACAGGTCTCCCCTTTACAGACATGCACACTTTATTATAATCAAATGCAATTTTTTTCTCTGCAACTATCTAGTTTTTCCCAAATGATGTACAGAGTTTTATCAAATGGCTTGAAAAATAGCTGCCATAAATGGGAGATATAAATCTCCACAGGGGGTCATGCCCCCCTTGATCCCCCCTTGCTGTGGGCGGAGCCCCAAATGTTTACAACATCTGGCTCCGCCCCCTGGTATCAGATCATGCGTGAGATGACAACAGGAACAGACCAAAAGCTATTCATCTGCCCGATCGTCATAAATCATCCACCCAGCAGGATCTCAACTGAGTGGGGTTTCATATGGGGGTGGAGAGGACCAATTTAGAAAGCTGTGTCTCTTCCTCAGGGGCCTGGGAGGATTGTCAATACATATCTGCATCTGTTCATCTTCAGGGATGCATGCATCCACAGCTCCCAGAGCACAACCTACACATTTTAAATCCATTTTTAGAAAGACAGCCATGCATTCCCCTTGGATAGTGGAAGTGAATGCTCAGCATGAGAAAGTAGCTCTAAGTCTTGTGCACTGATTAATGTTTTATTATTTGACTTTTAATAGCAGTATGACTGTGTATAATTAATGCAAAACTAGTCTGGATCAATGTAAGTACATTTCCAGGATAATTGCCTGACATCCTGACTGTCCCGTCACTTTCCGCTCTCTACGTGTTGCCGTTCTCAATATCCCAACAACAACAAACTCAGAGCTAGAGAGCTAACGTTACACACTGAAAATGTCAAGTTTTGAAGCTAATTTGGATGCTGCTACAAGACAGGCCTGCTCGGTTCTTTCAGGGAATGATTGTACAGATTTACAAAGAATATGTTTAGGGCATTTCCTCTCTAACTGGGAGGTTTTGGGACTGATTGGTGGAAATTGCTGTGGACGAAGTACACACAGAGATACACTGGTAAGAGCCAATGAGGTTTAACCATGTATCAGCTCATTTAAATAGCTCACGTTACTGGATTGTGTCAACAGTTAACTTCATTTAATATTGTATTTGGCGTTTTCTTTTGCGGGGTGCAAATGTTCCACCAAAACCAGTTCCTTCCTGAGACTATTTAGCAGAGCCAGCGTCACTGCGTCCGGAGCTTAGCGCTGCCCAAGACGACTGTGATTGGTTTAAAGAAATGCAAAACAACCCAACTGCATCTGTGGTGAAGACAGACCTTATTCCACGGCGCTGTGGACATAGAGCTGACAATGTGAGACTAATGCACAACATGCACCTGGATAAAAGCCTCTTGATATTGCCTACAGCCAGTAAGTACTTAAGCAGTCATACATCACCCTGTATACAGATAACATCCACAAATTTACACATGACCCAATCATTAAACACACACATGCACACACACATTCACCTCCTAGTAACAGAACAGAGCAGCGGGGTGCAAGAACCAGTTTTGTGGTGGTTATATGTATTCATTTAAGAGTCTTATAGCAGCTGTGGAGATAGAGCTGGCAACGTGAGACTAATGCCGAACATGTGCCTGGAATAAAAGCACCTTGTTATTGCCGACAGCCACACAGTTTTCTCAAGATTGCGGTACTTGCTTGTGGAAACGAGAGCTGAAGAAAGCAGAGAGAGTGACATTGAGGCAGCGGGACATTGATGGATTGGTCCAACATGGATCATTATGGATACAGCGCTGAGAGCTTCAGGGGGGGTTGGAGATAGAGGGAAGAAAGTCATCTCCTACTGCAGAGGTCTGCAGTGTTTTTTAAAGCGCCCATATTCTGCTCATTTTCAGGTTCATAATTGTATTTACAGGTTATATCAGAGTTGGTTTACATGGTTTAATTATCAAAAAACACCATATTGTTGTTGTACTGCACATTGCTGCAGCTCCTCTTTTCACCCTGTGTTCAGGTATCTGTTTTAGCTACAGAGTGAGACATCTCACTGTTGTTACATTTTTGTTGGCAGTTGCACATGCTCAGTAGCTAGGTAAGGACTACATGCTCAGTAGCTAGGTAAGACTACATGCTCAGTAGCTAGGTAAGACTACATGCTCAGTAGCTAGGTAAGACTACATGCTCAGTAGCTAGGTAAGACTACATGCTCAGTAGGTAAGGACTACATGCTCAGTAGCTAGGTAAGACTACATGCTCAGTAGGTAAGGACTACATGCTCAGTAGCTAGGTAAGACTACATGCTCAGTAGGTAAAGACTACATGCTCAGTAGCTAGGTAAGACTAAATGCTCAGTAGGTAAGGACTACATGCTCAGTAGCTAGGTAAGACTACATGCTCAGTAGCTAGGTAAGACTACATGCTCAGTAGGTAAGGACTACATGCTCAGTAGCTAGGTAAGGACTACATGCTCAGTAGCTAGGTAAGACTACATGCTCAGTAGGTAAGGACTACATGCTCAGTAGCTAGGTAAGACTACATGCTCAGTAGGTAAGGACTACATGCTCAGTAGCTAGGTAAGACTACATGCTCAGTAGGTAAGGACTACATGCTCAGTAGCTAGGTAAGACTACATGCTCAGTAGGTAAGGACTACATGCTCAGTAGCTAGGTAAGATTACATGCTCAGTAGCTAGGTAAGACTACATGCTCAGTAGGTAAGGACTACATGCTCAGTAGCTAGGTAAGGACTACATGCTCAGTAGCTAGGTAAGACTACATGCTCAGTAGCTAGGTAAGACTACATGCTCAGTAGGTAAGGACTACATGCTCAGTAGCTAGGTAAGACTACATGCTCAGTAGGTAAGGACTACATGCTCAGTAGCTAGGTAAGACTACATGCTCAGTAGGTAAGGACTACATGCTCAGTAGCTAGGTAAGACTACATGCTCAGTAGGTAAGGACTACATGCTCAGTAGCTAGGTAAGACTACATGCTCAGTAGCTAGGTAAGACTACATGCTCAGTAGGTAAGGACTACATGCTCAGTAGCTAGGTAAGGACTACATGCTCAGTAGCTAGGTAAGGACTACATGCTCAGTAGCTAGGTAAGGACTACATGCTCAGTAACTACATGCTCAGTAGCTAGGTAAGACTACATGCTCAGTAGCTAGGTAAGGACTACATGCTCAGTAGCTAGGTAAGACTACATGCTCAGTAGCTAGGTAAGGACTACATGTTCAGTAGCTAGGTAAGACTACATGCTCAGTAGCTAGGTAAGACTACATGCTCAGTAGCTAGGTAAGACTACATGCTCAGTAGCTAGGTAAAGACTACATGCTCAGTAGCTAGGTAAGACTACATGCTCAGTAGCTAGGTAAGACTACATGCTCAGTAGCTAGGTAAGGACTACATGCTCAGTAGCTAGGTAATACTACATGCTCAGTAGCTAGGTAAGGACTACATGCTCAGTAGCTAGGTAAGACTACATGCTCAGTAGCTAGGTAAGACTACATGCTCAGTAGCTAGGTAAGACTACATGCTCAGTAGCTAGGTAAGGACTACATGCTCAGTAGCTAGGTAAGACTACATGCTCAGTAGCTAGGTAAGGACTACATGCTCAGTAGCTAGGTAAGACTACATGAGCTAGCTAGCTGTTTCTCCAACTTCAGTCAGTACTAGTCAGGATTAGCCGGAAGACTTTTTCTAAACGAGGGCGCACTTCACACTTAGCGTGGAATACCTGCAGAACAGGGACATTTCACCCATTGGTTTGTGGACTACCGTTTTTAAAGCCTCAAGTTTGGGGATACTGGCGTCGCCATCTTGGTTTTTTGAAACCGGATGTGACGATTTTTGACGAGAGCGTGGAGCTGGGGATAACGACGCGGTCAAGTTTATGGTGTCGTGGTGCTGTGCTAAGCTAAACGCTAAAGAGGGAAAGTTGCTGATTTTCAACCCTTTTTAAGCAGGCTCATCAAGTGGGGATTTCCCGACGGGTAAACACAGACCTCTGGTTAATGGCGCCATTCATCTGCATGTACAGCAGAACAGAAAACTGGCAAACTTTCCCTTAAGTTACCAGCTAATGCTAGCGGTAGCTAGCTCGATTGTTTGGCTGAAATCTGAACAAGACATTTTTAGGCGATTAAAATGTTCCAGTTAACACACAGTGAGACGGTCAAAGTTTAAGTTGAAAACACGGACAACAGCCAAAAACAAGTTCAGGTATATTTCAATGTCCACAGTGTTAGCATTGCTAAGCGTCTGTCCTCACTGACAGGTCCTAAAGCATCCCCTGCTTTATCGTCTATTTTAAAATAAATGGGAACAATATTTACTAAATAAACATCATGCTGTGTTGAAGAAGACTTGAAACTAGTGATCGAGACCATAAACTCATTATGAAAATGTTTACTGAGGTAATAAATCAAGAGATAAGTAGGCTCATTTTCTCATAGACTTCTATAGAAACAGACTTCTTTTTCCCTGCTGGAAGTTAGAGAGAACGCAGCTTTAAGGAGCTTCGGTGTTGTCCTAAGTTTTCAGACCCGGAATCTTCATCTATGACAGTCTATGTGTCCTATTTGTAAACGTATTGAATAGATTGACGCTGAAACTCAATGCGGTTCTGCAGCCGAATTCCAGGGCAACAATTCCCTCGCCAGCCTCCAAGAATTACATTTTCTAAAAATGGGTTAATGAGAATTGGAGATCGATGCAAAGACCCACAATTGGTTTCACTTAAATTCATCTTCCATCAGGTCTCCATTGTGTTTCCATGCCTCGGGCTAAAACTCACTTACGAATTATTGATGTGGCCTGCTGTTGCCAGCACCCAATCGCTCACCAACAACCATTCCCGTTGACCAAACGCAGAGTCCCTTGTGGGCTTAGATCAGCACTTTATTCCAAAATATTTCCAAAGGTGCTGATGCTAAGTAGAAGCCAGAGTTGATATATTTATGTCAGTGCAGCATATCCACCCTTCCAATGATTTAATAATCCTGTAGAAACCATGCACATTTATTTTTCAGGTTTCTGTGAGCATTAATGTTTCAGCAGCTGTAACACGCTGTGCTTTTTTTCCCCTTTCAAATTACAGACCCTGCAACACATGCACACTTTTTCACGGGGCTGCAGGAAACTAGCTCAGCTATAAAAAAAAAAAAAAAAACCTTAGCTATGATTACAAGGCCTATACTGCCTGCCGAACCCCGTCAAAAAGCCCAATATTTGGCCAACTCCTGGATTCTGTGCATCCCTATTAGGAACAGCAACATGTCTGTAGGTCTGGAGATTCCTTCATGCACAACTCTTATTCTTTCGGATGTTTTGTACCAAATGTTGTAACAGCGGCCATGTTGTGTATAGTTTAGGGTCCTTGCCACCACCAGACAAATCGGCATTGAAGAAATTGAACATGTAGCTGGACTTGAATGGCCTTCTTTTGACTGAAAGTACTGCGTTGGTGCAAAATTTGGCCTAATCCAAAGCCGAATCCTGGATTCAGTGCATCCCTGATTATTTCTAATGCCCTTTTACTGCTTTAAAAAAAAATCTATTGTTGATTTTATTCCTATTATCCTAACTTTCCTATTCCTTTACTATGGTTTCATCTTGTTAGTGGTTTTGTATTACATTTCATATTACTGCTTGTTGAGCACCTTTCTTTAATGTTTTTGTATTTTTTATTTTTAATCGAGGCAGATCTTAAACCATCTGACTCGACTGGAAAGCACTTCTGTTGTCTTAAACGTGTTATATAAACACAGATGACTTGACTTGCCAACGATTTAAAAACTGTGAAATACAGTATATGCATTTTCATCTTAAATATTAAACTTGCAAACAATATAGCTAAAAGTAGAAATAACATACTTCATTTTGCTTTCTCCACCATCTGGCTTGGCAGAAACTCAGACACAGTTTTATGTATCATGGAACACAACGCAGTCCGAGATCCTCAGAAAGGAAAATCTTGGCCGCTCTGCAGTTTCTACTCAAGTCCTGTGGAGATCTGGGACATGGTGCCTGAGCGGGGAAGACTTCTCTCTTTGTGGCACTATTTCGGGGGGAAAATAGTCTGGATCAACGAGGTACATTTCCAGGATTAAACCTAGTATCGACAGATGTCAGGTTTTATCCTTCACTCTGCTCTCTGTGTGTCACCGTTGTCAACATGGGCGTCAGCTTGGTTTTAAATGTGCTGGGGATAGAGACGCATTCAGAAGTGCATTTTCAGAAGTGCATTTTGAGAAATGCATTTTCAGAAGTGCTGGGTACAACGACTTGGGTTGGGTACCGAAACGGTTCCGACGTAAACGGTAGTATCGAGACAACAAAGCGATCACCTCCCGTTAGCATCCCATTGACTCCCATTCATTTTGACGTCACTTTGACAGCAAATAACTTAACATCTGAAGCGTTTAAAGACTCTATTTGTCCGTTGTTTGTTTCTAAAGAAACACGACAATGTATAAAAGGCTCCATTACCTTGTAGCTCACGTTATGGCTCCGTAGCAGACGCTTTTATAAAAATAGGCTAACGATTGGGTTATAACCACGAGACTTACTGTCACACAGTAGAGGAATTACCGTATAGTACAGGAGAAGCTCACAGGCAGTTTGGACTTCATTATCTGTTTAGGTTTAATTACTAATGTTAACTAGCATGTTAGTGATCAGTAATTAGCCTGTGTCTATGTTATCTCCTTACATATACCTACACTCTCCGTCTCTGTAAGATTGGGAATGATTGAGATTTCTCTTGGCACAGCTACCAGAAGACTTCACACTTTCAGACAGGTTGCTCACGTCACATCTACGTCTTCAAGCTCAGTTAGAGGCTGCTCAGTAATGCTCAGCCAGCACCGGGAAAGAGACTTCTGATATCCTTCACTGGTCTACGTCCAGAGACACGGGGTCTGGTGGTCCATTCTTCTATATACTGTCTATGGTAAATACAACGTTTAAAATGCTGACAGCTTACATTAAGTGGTGTAAATGTGACTGTATTTCCCTGTAGAGGATTCCAACAGCGGGACGTAACAGTCTGACCGTAGCTGCCGTTGTCGGAAAAACAACAGATGGTGCGTTTACTTGAAACTCGCCAGCCTTGTGGTGCATTCAAAGTTATTGTAAAACACCCTTTTCCCATCTGGTGCTTGTTTTTGTCGTTTACCAGCCATTTACTGGTGAAACAAGTTATTGTTATAAGTTGTAGTTATTACATTATTAATCAATCATTTTATTTTGACCATTTTAGCAATTAACAAGCCGTTCTTTAATGTCGCCAACTGTCGTTTTGTGCTCCTTATTTTATATTATATACATTGTAAATACAATATATATATTTTGGTTCAGGCACTGTTTGGGCACCGGCACCGGTTTAAAAGTATCGATTTAGCACGTTAACACTGGCGCGTACCTACATAATAAGCCATCTATCTCTCCATCCATCCATCTATCCATCCATCCATCTATCTATCTATCCATCTATCTATCTATCTATCTATCTATCTATCTATCTATCTATCTATCATATATCCATCTATCTATCTATCTATCTATCTATCTATCTCTCCATCTAACTATCTCTCTCTGGTTTATCAAAGACGCTAGCAAAGCAACACGGGACAGAAAATGAACACAGCAGAGACCACAGATGGAAATAATAGAACAGACAGAAATAAACAAGTTTCCAGATATCACATATCTCTGCAATTCCAATCAAAGGACATTCGTCTGCACGTAGTGATTTTTCTGCCACGGTGATTTGCTCCATCGCTGTCGAAAACATTCTACCATTTCATTTCATTTCACCTTTTACAACCTTCTGCTCTGCTGGGCCGTATAAAGTCAAGTCTATAAAGTATGGATGACTTCACTGAAAAGGGTCACGAATGGTTATCGACTTTCTACTGAAATCGATTGTCACAAACGTCTTTAATTTGGTCTTCAAATTTCAACTCCTCTCAGTAATTCAGCATGTTACGGTTGTTCTCAGTCGCTTTGGTACATTTCTCCAATCCTCCTCAAAATTTGCAAAACAATTCGTACAAATAGCAAAACACCACGGATTACCTGCAAAAGCCTGTCTTGCTCAAAATCCTTAGTTCAACTCTCCAAAGTGAATATCTGTGTCAATGAACAGGTCAGTCCCTGTGTCATTGTGTACAGATAAGACAGTCAAATTGCTTAGTCATGTTGTCAATATAACAGTGTGTACTCTGGAGGGATGTTCTGATGTAAACTATGGCTAATGTTTTGATGACAATTATTGTAAATTGTAGGTCAGACCTCAGTGTATGCGGGAGTTTGATTGCAAGAGACTGGACTTTTTACAGATTCACATTTACAGTACTTTTTACTGTTTGTACTGTAATTTGTTGACAGACCATGTAATTGCGATACAGAATATATATATATATATATATATATATATATATATATATATATATATATATATATATATACACAGACATACACACTTGCCAGTTGATGGTTCATGAGATGCACCTTGGTTAGAGAAAGTCAAGATTCAACCGGGAGCAATTTACCAATTCAGGACTAAAGTCTAATGGAAATGTATAGAAATATGCTTGACATATTATGACAACTTGTTCAACCATTTTGCATGTAAAGACTTATGCTATAAACTAATGCCTAAATGTTGTGGGGGTGAGACTATTCAACAGAGACCCAATATAATACATTTTGATCAACATGACATAAGTAATTGATAATGTAGGAAACAGCAGAGAATTGTACATAATCATTTGCCTGGATGTACCAAAGAATTTGCAACTTGTTCCAAGAAATGAGAAACTGTGCACAAGTGACACAATGATGTGAAGAATTTCAATTGTCACCTGAGAAATGTACCAAAGCGACTGAGAAAAACTGTAATGTCTAATGTTCACGCTGGAAGGGCTGCAACTAACGATACAATCAATCGTCTATAAAAAATGATGATAAATGTAGATCAGTGTTTCCCAAAAAGCCCAAAATGACGTCATCAAATGTCTTGTTTTGTTCACAACTCAAAGATATTCAGTTTCCTGTCCCAGAGAAGAGAAGACACTAGAACAATATTCACATTTAACAAAGCTGGAATCACACTCAAAGCGATGAATCCATTACCAAAATAGTTGGCGATTAATCAATGAATCTTTCAGGTTCAGGTTCCTTCACTGGTACCCATAGGGGAACCAGGTTTTACAGTCTAAGAGGCAGGACATCCTCACAACTTTGTAGACCACCACGTAACATGCAACAAATAGAACATTAAAACATATAAAACAGACGGTAGAACATGGATAAAAAAACAGTACATGACCACACTGACTTGTGCAGTTATATGCAGAAATTCTCCAGCTACAACATGACCAAGGTGCTTGTGCGTTGTGTGCAAGTCCTTCTGCAGTGTGTTTAACAGAGTGAGAGCCGCTGGGACAAAATGTTTTTAAATCTTGTCGTTGTACAACCAGGGACCATTAGCCTCCGCCCAGAGGGGAGATACTGGAATTCCCTATTCAAAGGGTGTAGTCCAGGGGTGTCAAACTCATTTTCCCAGAGGGCCACACTGGAAAAAGAGAATCCCACCGAGGGCCAGACATGGAGATTTTACTGACGTGCTTTTGTTACCGCATGTCACTTAATTTTAACATTTTGGGAGCTTTTTTCCTCATTTTTGTTGTGACTTTTTTGTGGCTTTCTCAGACATTTGTCACCTTTTTGTAAATCTTTAGCTTTTTCCGAAATTTTTGTACGCTTTTTGTCGCATTTTTGTTGACATGAAGCCCTACAAAAGTCACCAAAAGAGTTCCTTAGCCATCGTAGAATTTAGCAAATCAAGCAAAACAATGATTACATTTTTTTTTTTTTAACAACAACCAGTTTTTCAGCCTGAATATGAAAACTCTCTCTGCTGCTTCTGGGGGAATTTCTGATTCGCAGAGTCGACAAATCTGCCCAAATTCTGCTTTGAATGTACTTTAAAAAAAACACTTTCCTTTATTTTTGGTTTGGCGCAAAACTAGGCGGGGCAAAACTTATTGTGAACCCAAATTGATATATATGGGTCGAATATAAAACGGCAAGGGGCCAGATTTGGCCCGCGGGCCTTGAGTTTGACACATGTGGTGTAGGCTATCTTCTAAGATGGCCATAGCTATCCGCTGTAGTTGTTTAGCATACATCTCTTACAGAGTCTTTGCAGCCCTACACGCAGGCTAAGTGCGGAGACAGCAGGAAGGCAGCGAAACAGGCGACAAAAAGGCGTCAAAAAGGCGACAAAACTGAAAAAAGAAAAGGCTGCGAAAAAGGTGAAAAAAGGCAACAAAAACACGACAATAAGGCATCAAAAAGGCTACAAAAGGCAGCGAAACAGGCGACACAAAAAGCAACAAAAGGCAACAAAAACACGACAAAAAGGCAACAAAAGGCCGCGAAACAGGCGACAAAAAAGCGACCAAAAGGCGACAAAACTGCAAAAGAAAAGGCTGCGAAAAAGGCGAAAAAAGGCAACAAAAACACGACAAAAAGGCAACAAAAGGAAGCGAAACAGGCGACAAAATAAGCGACCAAAATGCGACAAAACTGCAAAAAAAGGCAGCAAAAACAGGACAAAAATGCGACAAAAAGGCAACAAAAACAGGACAAAAAGGCAACAAAAGGCAGCGAAACAGGCGACAAAAAAGCGACCAAAAGGCATCAAAACTGAAACAAAATGTAGCGAAAAAGGCGACAAAAAGGCAACAAAAACACGACAAAAAGGCAACAAAAGGCAGCGAAACAGGCGACAAAACTGCAAAAAAGGCGACAGCAAAAAAGACAGCAAAAAAGACAGCAAAAAAGGCGACAAAATGTAGCGAAAAAGGCGACATATAGGTGTCAAAAAGGCATCAAAAAGCAGCGAAACAGGCGACAAAAAAGACAGCAGGGTAGGAAGGACCGGATGAACACGAGGTACACTCCCAACTCCGCCCCCCGCCCATCCCCCCCCATAATCTGTGACTGCGAGTCGGCTGGACCGGGGCAGGATTGTGAAGCACTGCACCAAGAAGCCCTTTGGCTGCAGGAGGAAAACATCGCTCAGCATTTCTTAATTATTTAAAACTCCCACCCACCATTTTTCACTCTGAAGTAAGTCTTCTCTTTAAAGGCGTTGGTGCACGCTTCCTGTGTCAGACATCATGTGCAGAACAGTGGATTTTGGGGAGAAAAAGATCACGGAGCTTCAGACAGATCCAGAAACTAATTATTCAACTGAGACTTAGGATGCCTGTTCTTAGTCCACTAACACTCTAACTATAGTTTAGTCGACTAATCGGTTAGTTGAGTTAATCGACAGATCTGTAAAACTGGGTTTCTCTACACAGAATCATGCAGAAGCTCCACTTTAAATCTCGTGTTTACCGGAGATGTGCTCAGAAGTTGTTTAGCAATAAATCAGTCCGCATGAAAAAGCATAAAAAACTGATTAATGGACTAAAGAAGAGCTGCTTCCTTTTTGTAGAGTAGCCGACTAGTCGGTCATTTTGGTCTCAGTAGACTAAGCTTTGTTTGGTGCATTAGTCATTTGTTTAAAACCTTTATCATGCTGAGTGATTTTCCAAAGAAACTTCTAAACACATCTCTGGTAAACACAAGATTTAAAGTGGAGGTTTAAATTTAAAGACGACAAAAGGCAGCGAAAAATGCAGCAAAAAAGGCAGCAAAAAAGGCATTAAAAAGACATCAAAAGGCAGCCACAAATAGGCAACAAAAGGCAGCGAAAAGACGTCAAAAAGATGTCAAAAGGCAGCCAAAAAGAAGACAAGAAGGGAGCAAAAAAGGCAACAAATGCTACAAAAAGGTCATAAAGGTGAAAAAAAGACAACAAAGAGGTGACAAAAGACAACAAAAAGGCGTCAAAAAGAAGACAAAAAGGTGACAGAAGACAACTAAAAGGCATCAAAAAGACAACAAAAAGGCATCAAAAAGACAACAAAAAGGTGACAAAAGACAACAAAGAGGTGACAAAAGACAACAAAAAGGCATCAAAAAAACAACAAAAAGGTGACAAAAGGCAACAAAAAGGTGACAAAAGGCAACAAAAAGGTGACAAAAGGCAGCCACATACAGGCAACCAATAACGACGTCAAAAAAGCGACAAAAAGGCAGCGAAAAGGCAGAAACTTCTAAACGCATCTCTGGTAAAGGTGAATGGAGGTTTTGCATAATTCTTTGTGGAGAAACTCAGTTTTACAGATCTGCTGATTTAGCATATCTGAGTAATATCTTTAGTCGAGGACACAGCCCTACTTTTAGGCCTGTGTCATGGACTAATGATGCGTGTTGTCAGTGTTTTCAGTGCTTACAGACCATCTGTGGACCGGTTCTCCAACACGCTGTTGGCGAGGCTGCAGGTCCCGCATCGCTGGAGAACAAACAGGAAGGAGCATCCAGTGGCCAACAAGCAACGTGCTGTTATCCTGCCATCGCTGTCCAACTCCGCTGCGTTTCCCATTCTTCAATCAGCTCATGAATGAGCAGTCCATATCTCATACATCCGAAATATTGACTGGTTAGATTTATTTTTATAATGATTGACATTGAGATTTTGTCTATCACAGCAACTTTGAATTGTATTTATTTTTTTGTTTGTTTTGAAAGGCGCTTATAAATAAAGCTTGATTGATTGATTGATCATCAGAATATTATAATAATAATATCATAGGAATTACTTTATTGATCCCCCCTCAGGGAAACTGTTAAGTCGCAGTTGCTCACAGTCAAACCTGAGGCAAAAATTTACAAAAATATAAGAAACTGATATCCTATAGGTCTCGTTTTATAGTAATGGAAACAAAAAGGCAACAAAACAGGCGACAAAAGGCAACGAAAAGGCGACAAAAGGCAACAAAACAGGCAACAAAAAGGCAACGAAAAGGCGACAAAAGGCAACAAAACAGGCGACAAAAAGGAGACAAAAAGACGACAAAAGGCAACAAAAAGGTCGACAAAAGGCAGCGAAACAGGCAATAACAAGGCGACAAAAAGGTTGACAAAAAGGCGACAAAAAGGCGACAAAAAGGCGACAAAAAGGCATCAAAAAGACAACAAAAAGGTGACAAAAAGGCGACAAAAAGGTTGACAAAAAGGCAACGAAAAGGTGACAAAAAGACGACAAAACAGGCACCAAAAAGGAGAAAAAAATTCGACCAAAATGGAAACAAAAAGTGTATTTTTTACTGTTAATAAAAAAAAAGAAACAAAACAACTGTTAAGTTGCTCACAGTCAAATTTGAGGCAAAAATAGACCAAAAAAATAAGAGAAACTGATGTCCTACAGGTCTCGTGTTCCAGTAATCATCATCATGAAATTCAGCAGAATAATGTCTGCCGACCCACATTTTCTCAGACATTTTTGATGTCATTCTTTCATCCACGCCTTTTTATTTTAGCTCTACGGCAGCTGTCGGACACGGAGCGCTCAATTAAGGCGTCCAGAAAGAGCCTGCAGCGAGGCTGCGGATGGTGATTCATCCCAGAATGCCCCTGGGTGGTTGGGTGGGGGGGGAGATTTTGAGAACTGGCTGCTGATGCATCGGCCATTCATGCTCCTTGAATTTCCTCCCATCTTATCTTATCTCAGAAACCAGTGCTCCCAGACAGGGAGCCCTGTATAAATCAGTCCTGTAGTAAAGACACTATGCGTGGATTCCCTTCTAACCAGATGTAAGCTGCAGCTGGCTGTCTGTTGAGATAAGGTTCTTAACTAAAGCTGCAAAGATTAATCTATCATTTCCTTTAAGTGATGAAAAGGTATAGCACATCTTAAGTTCCCAAGTTAAAGGGTAATACTGTTTTTTTCAACCTGTACCTTATATTTTTCTATGTTTTTGTGTCTAAGTGACTGATGGGAACAACAATATTTGACGTTGGTCCAGTATTTAGCGAGATCGCTGCAGTCGGCAGCGGCGAAACAAGCTAAAGTGCTCATTGTTGCCGCTGACAGACTCTTATTTATTATTCTAAGTTTCTGACAACATTATGGAAAGGATCCCTAGAGAGATACACCTTTAAAACCTCTGAGATCTTTCTGTTTAACCAGAAACAGCTCTGAAGTCGCTAGCGCTAAACCCACCAGACTCCATTTAAAAAAATCAACACTTTTAGTGTGTAGAGGCAACATATTTCCACATGTAAATCAGTAAACTATGTGTTTATGTCAACCCAAAACTAGAGTTGTGATGGTTCGTTAAAGTGGAAAGATGACCCAAAACGGCTTTTCATGGTTTTATTTTGTTTCTGTCGACTTTGAATGAAGTGTATTTTACGATGCTAAAATTACTGATTATTTAAATGGGGTCTTGTGGGTTTAGCGAACGCAATTTTGCAGATGTTTTTATGTTTAAAAAAAGGATCTTACTCTTTAAAAGAATGGTCAACCTCCTTAGAAATAATGTCCATACTGTTGTCAGACACTTAGAATAATAATCTGAGGCAAAAACAAGAACTTTTGTGAAGGTAAACACAAGCTGGACAATTGCCCTATTAACTCACATTGTAGCTTGTTTCTCCGCTGCCGACTGCAGCGATCTTACTTAATACAGGACCAATGTCAAAGATTGTTGTTCCCATCAGTCACTTAGACACAGAAACATAGTAAAATAGGGTCCAGGTTGAAAGAAACAGTAGCAACCCTTTGATGAGGACAAAATACTGTCATTCACTTGTTTTATTAAATCAACGCTGGCGCGTTTGAATCAATTTTAAATGCTCTGATGATAGCTTTGTGCTGACACTCGTCAGCGTTGATTTATTGTGATGTGAGCCTAATTAAATAAGTGAAACGACTGTGTTTTGTGCTCCTTAACTTGGGAACTTAGGCTCAGGGTGCCTTCTCCCAACTCCGGAGAGCAAAACAATACAGCCTCAAAAGGTGCCCTGCCACACGTATTTCATGACTTTATGGTGATGTCTGAAGGTCTACCATGGACTCTGTAACCTTGGTTACCTTGTTTCAAGCCATTCTAGCGCGGTATAGAAAGCCTGCAGGAAGACTCAAAGCTCGATTTCTGCCAGTTCTCATTAATATTCAACAAGCTAAGCTGTTTGAATCTGATTGGCTAACAGCTAGCCAATGAGAGCCTGGCTGTCAGCATCCTTTACCCAGCGTATCTGGGCGAGCTCATGAATAGTAATGAGCTCAGGCAGCATGATGTCAGACTGACCAGCTGTTGTGATTGGTCTGATTTCTCTGTTTATTTCTGTTCAGTGTCTAGAGCTGACAGAGGAGGTAGCAGTTCATTTTCACATTCACAACATAACACATATGGGCATAACATATTGCAAAAAATGCATTTAAATATGGTTTTGTATGGCAGGGCACTTTTAAACAAAGACACTCCTATATAACTGCAATGTAAAGTGAGTTTGTCAAAACAGACATGAAGAGAATGGATGTGGTCCATAATGGATCATGCCTCTGACGAATATGCCAGATCTTTTTGGCCTAATGAGATCTCCAACAACGAACTGTACGAGGAAACGGGAAGCCGGAGCATCACCACCAGTGATGCCACGTAACGCGTTACTAGTAACGCATTACTCTAATCTGAGCACTTTTTTCGGTAAACAAGTAATCAAACGCGTTACTATTTCCAAACCAGTAATCAGATTAAAGTTACTTATCCAAGTCACTGTGCGTTACTATTTGTCATTTTCCTTAGTAAAAATATATATTTTTGCTTTCTTCTTGCGTCTCGGGGAGTGAAGTCACGTATGCGACAAGTCACGTTTTCAGCATGAGGACAGTTCACGTTTACCACGCAGCGACACAAACGTAAACAACAACGGAGGGAGGAGAGAGATGCACGTTTTCTAGCTGGAAATACAGTCACTATTTAGAGTTTGTGTCAGCTAAAGACGGCAATTTTAAGGTCCGTACACTCTGTGCTGGTGACGACAAAGTGCTATCTAGCTACAAAAACACTACGTCAACTTTGAAGAAACATTTGGAGTCGCAGCGCTGCAGTCAAACCTACAGAGAAAGTCCCAGCAGGTGGAGCGAAGCAGAGAGGAGGAGGCCCCCCACCAAAAAACAAAACCAGTAAGTGGGGGAGAGTTGAAGAAGTTGTTGGGGCAGTATGTTGTAGCGGAAATGCTGCCCTTAAACACGGCTGACTGGCTCTCTTTGGTGCCATAATAAACCAGATCTACTACTGGCCACGCTGAGCTGCCTCACAGTAAACCTGTTGTCATGTTTATGTTGAGGCTGTGGGGGTGTTGTCGGCAGCTGCGGCATGTAACTAATAAAGTAACTTGTAATCTAACTTCGTTACTTTTAAAATCAAGTAATCTGTTAAGTAACTAAGTTACTTTTTCAAAGTAACTGTGGCAACACTGATCACGACCAAGGAGATTACACACAGACGTCTGAGATGGCTGGGACATGTGTTGATGGATGGAGCAGCGCCGCATCGCAAAATTCGCCTTAAGATGGACACCACCACCTGGCAAAAAAAAAAACCCAAGGGGGGTACGCTTCGCTTCAGAACTGGAAACTCCTATGGCGCCATATTGATGCTACAAAGCGATACAACTCCCGTTAGCATCCCATTGACTCCCATTGATTATGAAGTCACTTTGACAGCGAATAACTTTACATCTGCTGCGTTTAAAGACTCTATTTGTCCGTTGTTTATTTCTAAAGAAACATGACAATGTATAAAAGGCTCCATTAGCTCGCGTTATGGCTCCGTAGCAGACGCTTTTATAAAAATAGGCTAACGATTGTGTCATAACCACGAGACTTACTGTCACACATTAGAGCAGGGGTGTCAAACTCAATTTCCCAGAGGGCCACGCTGGAAAATAAGAATCAAATCAAGGGCCAGAAATGTTTAGTTTATTGACAGTGACAAAAATGTCGGAATAAGTGACAAAAATGTTGGAAGAAGTGCCCAAAAATGTCGGAAAAAAATGACATAAACGTCGGAAAAAGTGACAAAAATTTTGAAAAAAAATGACAAAAAATTCTGAAAAAAGTGACATTTCTGAAAAAGTGACAAAAATGTTGGAAAAAGTGCCCAAAAATGTTGGAATATCTGACATAAATGTCGGAAAAAGTGACAAAAACGACAGAAAAGGTGACAAAAATGTCGGAAAAAAGTGATATAAACGTCGTAAAAAGTGACAAAAATTTTGAAAAAAAAAATGACAAAAATTTCTGAAAAAAGTGACAAAAATGTCGGAAAAAGTGCCCAAAAATGTCAGAAAAAGTGACTAAAACTAGGTGGGCCGAAATGTATTGTGACCCTAAATTGATATGTGGGCCGGATCATAATCTGCGAGGGGCCGGATTTGGCCCTCGGGCCTCGAGTTTGACACATGTGCAGTAGAGGAATTACCGTATAGTACAGGAGAAGCTCACAGGCAGTTTGGACTTCCATTAGCTGTTTAGGTTTAATTAATAATGTTAACTAGCATGTTAGTGATCAGTAATTAGCCTGTGTCTATGTTATCTCCTTACATATACCTACACTCTCCGTCTCTGTAAGATTGGGAATGATTGAGATTTCTCTTGGCACAGCTACCAGAAGACTTCACACTTTCATGTTTGGAAAAAAAAAAGAAAATTGTCCCAGAGAGCGACAGAGTAGGTACACATCAGGTAAAATAACCTCTAGGTTCGTTTTGCGCCGGAATTGTCCTTTAAGAGCACTGCTTGGTGCGCCAGGGGCCTTTAGAGAGCATTTCTGCGGTGATTCTTATCGTGTTCGGAGATTATAAATGGTAGTGGACAGACACGTTGCTTATAGATTCTGTTTTCTGATTTGTAAATCCTTGCTCTCTCTTGGGGGAGGAACTTTCCTCCCTTAAAAGGTCACATTATTTACAACTGTCTTTTCCAATCTGCCACGGTGTTTAGGCAGATCTAATCACCACTTTCAGAGGGGGGGGGGACGGTGAATCGATTCCCATTCACCGCTCTGGTGGAGGATTTGAAGATGAAGCCGCTCCCTTCTTTTATTTATTTTATTTTTGTTTTTGTGGGCTTTTCCGCCTTTAATTTTTGACAGGACAGCTAGGTGAGAAAAGGGAGAGAGAGAGAGAGAGGGGGGAAGACATGCAGGAAATCTTCACAGGTTGGATTTGAACCCTGGACCTCTGCGTCGAGGCATAAACCTCCAAGTAGCCTATATGTGCGCCTGCTCTATACCCGCTGACCCAACCCGGGCACAGCCGCTCCCTTCTTAAGCTCGGCCACAAAGAATCGTCTCTCTCATGGAGCAAAATTACAAATAGCAGGGGCATATATTCAGAGTGTAACGTATTCAGAGTGTATCGTATTCAGAGTGTATCGTATTCACAGTGTAACGTATTCACAGTGTAACGTATTCACAGTGTAACGTATTCACAGTGTAACGTATTCACAGTGTATCGTATTTACAGTGTAACGTGTTCACAGTGTAATGTATTCACAGTGTATCGTATTCACAGTGTAACGTATTCAGAGTGTATCGTATTCACAGTGTATCGTATTCACAGTGTATCGTATTCACAGTGTATCGTATTCACAGTGTAACGTGTTCACAGTGTAACGTGTTCACAGTGTAACGTATTCAGAGTGTATCGTATTCACAGTGTATCGTATTCACAGTGTATCGTATTCACAGTGTATCGTATTCACAGTGTATCGTATTCACAGTGTAACGTCTTCACAGTGTAACGTATTCACAGTGTATCGTATTCACAGTGTATCGTATTCACAGTGTAACGTATTCACAGTGTAACGTATTCACAGTGTAACGTATTCACAGTGTAACGTATTCACAGTGTATCGTATTCACAGTGTATCGTATTCACAGTGTATCGTATTCACAGTGTATCGTATTCACAGTGTATCGTATTCACAGTGTATCGTATTCACAGTGTATCGTATTCACAGTGTAATGTATTCACAGTGTATCGTATTCACAGTGTAATGTATTCACAGTGTAATGTATTCACAGTGTAATGTATTCACAGTGTATCGTATTCACAGTGTAATGTATTCACAGTGTAACGTATTCACAGTGTAACGTATTCACAGTGTATCGTATTCACAGTGTAACGTATTCACAGTGTAACGTATTCACAGTGTAACGTATTCACAGTGTAACGTATTCACAGTGTATCGTATTCACAGTGTAACGTATTCACAGTGTAACGTATTCACAGTGTAACGTATTGTGATTGTGAAGAGCAGAGAGGAACATGGAGTCATGCACCTTTACTAACTGTGGCCATGGTAACAAGATCAGAAGACGAGAATCAGTATGATTACAAGATGTTTGTGTGTGTGTGTGTGTGTGTGTATATGTGTTTGTGTATGTGTGAGAGAGTGTGTGTGTGTGTCTGTCTGTCTTCCTGTGTATGTGTGTGTGTGTGTGTGTGTGTGTGTGCGTGTGTCTGTTTTCCTGTGTGTGTGTGTGTGTGTGTGTGTGTGTGATTGTGTGTGTGTGTGATTGTGTGTGTGTGTGTGTGTCTTCCTGTGTATGTGTGTGTGTGTGTGTGTGTGTGTGTGATGTGTGTGTGTGTGTGTGTGTGTGTGTGTGTGCGTGTGTCTGTGTATGTGTGTGTGTGTGTGATTGTGTGTGCATCTATGTGTCTGTCTTCCTGTGTGTGTGTGTGTGTGTGTGTGTCTGTGTATGTGTGTGTGTGTGTGTGATTGTGTGTGCATCTATGTGTCTGTCTTCCTGTGTGTGTGTGTGTGTGTGTGTGTGTGTGTGTGTGTGTGTGTGTGTGTGTGTGTGTGTGTGTGTGTGTGTGTGTGTGTGTGTGTCTTCCTGTGTATGTGTGTGTGTGTCTGTCTGTGTATGTGTATGTGTGTGTGTGTGTGTATCTGTCTTACTGTGTGTGTGTGTATGTGTGTGTGTGTGTGTGTGTATCTGTCTTACTGTGTGTGTGTGTGTGTGTGTGTGTGTGTGTGTGTGTGTGTGTGTGTGTGTGTGTGTGTGTGTGTGTGTGTGTGCGTGCAGTAGACTGTACCTGTGCAGAATGTCTCTAAGTGTCTCTAAAATGCGGCCCGCCACTTTGCCAGAAACGGTTGGAGAAGACGAGCTGAAGCCTTGGAGGGATTACGGGTACAGTGGCGTTGCATCCTCCAGCTTTAAATTATGCAGGTGGCACGCAGAGCACTTACTTCACTCCTCCATCTTTAACACTCATCTTTTCTACATGCTCTCCATCCCTCGTTTCCCCTTGTTTCATGTGATGTGTCTTTTTTTCTCTCGCATAATTCCAGTTTTTCCTCTGGACAGACACAGAAAACAGAAAGCTGACAGACAGAGAAAGAGAGAGGTACCAGCATGCTGCAAGGGTCTCGTCCAATCACTACCGTGGTTGCTCATGTGAGAGGAGAGCAGCTGCAGATATCTCTCACACCGTTCATTCAGTCTTTTTTTCCTCCCCTCCCCCATTTAATCCCCACGCTTCAGGTCTGTAGGAGGAGTTGGAGATGGTGGAACTGAGAACTGTATACCAGCTTCTTTCTTTCTTTCTTTCTGCCATGCTTCCATATTAAACACACCAGAAGCAATGAATCAAGTATGCTGGCTGCCATAATCCCAAAATAATGGGGTTTGTCTTTGTCGCTATAGATGTGTCTCTGTAGATGGAGATAGGTAGATACAGTAGATACTTTAGTCATAACACAACAAACACACATCCACGCATACATATAAATCACTCGCAGAAATGTAAAGAGTTAAGATTAAGGTCATCTCCCATTCCCTTACCCGTAATATTTTTATTTGTAATTTTCTGCATGTGTGTGTGTGCTGAATTGGAGCTCTAATACGACTAACATTGCTAAGAAAGCGAGACAGCGCCTTTTCTTTTTACGTAGGCTTCGAGAGTTTACTCAAAATACCAAGATTTTATTGAATTTTTACTATTGTGTAATTGAGAGTGTCCTAACAAGTTGTATTACTGTGTGGTTTGGTAATCTCACTCAAAAAGAGAAGAAGGCTTTGAATAAAGTGGTTCGCTCAGCCAGCAGAATTATTGGCTGCTCCTTTTCCGCTCCTGGAGTTCACATATAAAGCTAGACTCTTGAATCGAGCTTTGCAACTGGCTAACGATGCCTCGGGCCATCCAGCAGGGGCTTTCTTTGAGATGCTTCCCTCAGGGAGAAGGTATCGTTCTGCCAAATGTTCTACTGATCGCC
>CM046791.1:1626403-1676403 GCA_025617405.1 Perca schrenkii | reverse complement strand
GCGTCTCTCTCTGTCAGGGAATGATGCGGACTGAGTGCCTGGATACGAGCACGGTCGGAGTCAGTCGTTGCGTATGGTGCCTGTCATCAGGAGAACGCCTGTTTGGTTTTTTTTGAGGGGGGGGCCTGGAGGAGTGTATAGTCTGTTGCTGGAGTCACCGAAGCGGGTCCCCAGCATCACAGTGCGTGGGAACTGGCTTTCTCTCCTGCGTGGTCGAGGATGGAAAGCCCTTGGTACCCTGGGAGGGAAACCCCTGGATCAGCGGTGTAACACTGGTGCGTAAATGGGCAGTCAGCACCTGATGCCATATGGCTCCGTTTAAAGCCTTGTGTTGTCTTCACCGTTCTCCACGAACTTGTCGTTTTTAGTCCCTCTTTTCAACGCTTTTTTTTGTTTTGTTTTTTTAAATTCATGGTCAATAAACCTAATAAAATGACATTATAGCGTACCTAATTTTTGAGTTTGAAAATAAAGCAGATATTATGAATTGTTTTGACTTAATAGAATAGTTAAGATCAGAGGATGTTGAGTGGATCACAGACTGATTTATGTCCAAGTTTGGGCAGGATGCTGTTTTGAAAACCATTTCTTAAAAAAAAAAAAATTAAAATACAATGAAATTAAATACAGTCCAGGCCAAAAGTTTGGACACACCTTCTCATTCAATGCGTTTCCTTTTTATTTTCATGACTATTTACATTGTAGATTCTCACTGAAGGCATCAAAACTATGAATGAACACATATGGAATTATGTACTTAACAAAAAAGTGTGAAATAACTGAAAACATGTCTTATATTTTAGATTCTTCAAAGTAGCCACCCTTTGCTTTTTTATTAATAAGGGAAATAATTCCACTAATGAACCCTGACAAAGCACACCTGTGAAGGTAAAACCATTTCAGGTGACTACCTCATGAAGCTCATTGAGAGAACACCAAGGGTTTGCAGAGTTATCAAAATAAGCAAAGGGTGGCTACTTTGAAGAATCTAAAATATAAGACATGTTTTCAGTTATTTCACACTTTTTTGTTAAGTACATAATTCCATATGTGTTCATTCATAGTTTTGATGCCTTCAGTGAGAATCTACAATGTAAATAGTCATGAAAATAAAAAGGAAACGCATTGAATGAGAAGGTGTGTCCAAACTTTTGGCCTGTACTGTGTAACAACCAAAATACAATGGAAGTAATCATTAATCTTACCTGCGAAGAACATGGATGTATATGTTGTATGGGTTCCATACAACGTACATGCATGTATCCAAGTTATTTTGGGGTTATTTGGTTGTTAAGAAACCCATATTTCTGATATAAAATATTTTTTGAAAATGGGTCAAATTTCCACAGGTAACTATTTTTGGTTGCCAGATCGTTCTGGAAGTGTTTGTTTTTGGTTGCAAGAACGTTCCTTGAAGGTTAGTTTTTGGTTCCCATGGAAAGTTTTCTTGACGTTTAGGGAACGTTAGTTTTTGGTTACATTACATCAGGGGTGTCAAACTCAATTTTCCAGAGGGCCACGCTGGAAAATAAGAATCACATCAAGGGCCAGAAATGTTTAGTTTATTGACAGTGACAAAAATGTTGGAATATGTGACATAAATGTCGGAAAAAAGTGACATAAATGTCGGAAAAGGTGACAAAAACGTCAAAAAGTGACATAAACGTCGGAAAAAGTGACAAAAATTTCGAAAAAAAAAGACAAAAAATTCTGAAAAAAAGTGACAAAAAACATCAGAAAAAGTGACAAAAACGTCGGAAAAAGTGACCAAAATGTCAGAAAAAATGACAAAAACTAGGTGGGCCGAAATGTATTGTGAACCTAAATTGATATGTGGGCCGGATCATAATCTGCCAGGGGCCAGATTTGGCCCTCGGGCCTCGAGTTTGACACATGTGCATTACATGTTCTCAGAACGTTCCCAGAACGTTCGCCTAACGTTGCAAACATTAGAGAAGGTTTCCCGGACAACTGAAAAAAAAATCTACTTGCCCACAGTCAATTGTATCTGGCCCGAATACAATTTATTTTCTTAAAAAATATGCCAACATTTTTTGGGGGAAAAAAACCCCTCAAAAAACGTAAAAAAAAAAAAAAATAAAATAAAAAAAAACTTCGGGAAGAAAATTGTTAAAAAAAAAAATACAGATAAAAAGGCGTAACAAAACAATAAAAAAAATACGTCATACGTGCTGAAAAGAACACCAGAAAAAAAAAAAACATAAGAAAATGTCCGAAAAAGGTCAAAAACGTTTGAAAGCTTCAAAAGCGTCAAGCACCAAGTCAAGAAAATTAAATAAAACGCACACTGGTTAAAAAAATATAATATAGTAATAATAATATAGCCTACTGTGTTAATATGAAGGAGTTTTCTGTCATTTTTTGCTCCACTTCAACCCAAAAAAGATGAAAAACTGGCGTACATTCGGCAAAAAATTCCCTCTGGATAATCCATCCACAGATTCTGTTTGGGTCATCATCCATGCAGCCCTTGAGGCTTTTTTTAAAATTCTATAACATTATGTATTGGCTGTAAACTGTATTATATAATATATATAATATATATTATGTACTATAGCTACACATTACATATTGCTAGCTAGCTGAATGACCAGGCCATGGTGGCTGAAGCAGGTTTTATTACCCGAGCATACAGGCTAATAACGGGGTTCAAAGAGTACCCAAAAGGCTGGTAGCCAGAACTTAGCCAGTAAGCTCATACCTGGGGTATAACTTTAAAGCTAAAGTGCGTAGTTTATTTCGCCCATGTATGTGAGGAATTTGAAGTAATGACCGACTCAATGCATGTGACAAAAGAGGGGAGAACAAACAGGTTAAAATGCCAATAAAGTGTTTATTACAACATAAAGAAACTACTATTAACAAAAGAATCAAAACAGATGTGGAATCAGCGTTATCAGTAGTGTAAGCGGTGTATGTGTGAGTGAAAGATTTTTAACCCTTGTGTTTGCCTTCCCGTCAACCTTGAAAAAAACACTTATTTTGTCAACGTTTTTGACGCGTTTGTTTTTGCTTTTTCCAACGTTTTTAATTGTAAAATTTTTCTTCTACACATGTTCAGCGCTTATTTCTACGTCCCATATTTTCTGATATAAAACAAAAATTGAAAAACGGGTGAATTTGACCCAAAGTCAACACAAGGGATAAGCAAATGAGAACTGCAACAAAAGAAACAAACCAAACCCAACCCAGGAGATGTGGAACCTAGCAGCAGGAGAATGAAGACCCAGAACAATCCAACTTGACTTGTATAAATAGTCTTGGTTGAGGCCTACCCAGGTGTCCACCAATCAACTAACGAGGCCTCCCCAACTGCCAGCTCAGCCAATCAAACCAAAGAAGCCAACAGCAGGTAGAAAAGGGAGGGTTCGTAACAATGAGAACAAGACTGTAGGCCACATGTGTCAAACTCGAGGCCCGAGGGCCAAATCCGGCCCCTCGCAGATTATGATCCGGCCCACATATCAATTTAGGTTCACAATACATTTCGGCCCACCTAGTTTTAGTCACTTTTTCTGACATTTTGGTCACTTTTTCCAACGTTTATGTCACTTTTTTCCGACATTTTTGTCACCTTTTCTGTCGTTTTTGTCACTTTTTATGATGTTTTTTGTCACTTTTTTCAGAATTTTTTGTCATTTTTTTCCGAAATTTTTGTCACTTTTTCTGATGTTTTTTGTCACTTTTTTCCTACATTTTTGTCACCTTTTCCGTCGTTTTTGTCACTTTTTCTGACATTTATGTCACATATTCCAAAATTTTTGGGCACTTTTTACAACATTTTTGTCACTTATTCCGACATTTTTGTCACTGTCAATAAACTAAACATGTCTGGCCCTTGATTTGATTCTTATTTTCCAGCGTGGCCCTCTGGGAAATTGAGTTTGACACCCCTGCTGTAGGCGCAGCCACATGATACAAGCCTTCCGTGATCTCTCCTCCTCCACACAGTTGAAGTGGCCAAGGAGGACACAGAGGATTTTACATAACATAACATTACATTACATTACATGTCATTTAGCTGACTCTTTTATCCAAAGCGACTTAAAATTAACCATGAAGGTGCAATCTCTAGACAACAAGTAAGTGCAGTAGCCTACATTAGCTTTAAATAGGTAAGAAAGAGCCATATCAAAGTGCAATTAATAAAAAAAAAAAACACATTATGGACTCTTCATTAGAGGTCATTATTCTCACTCGAGTTTCTTCACGGGAAAGTCGCCCGACGCCACAATCAGTCATACTGAGAGATCCAGAGAGAGTCGTGTGGAGCTGATAGTCTTAATTAGCTTTGAGCAACTCATTTGGCAACGGCTTAAATGTAACGGACGTTCATTAATATCAAAAAGTTACTCACTAAAGCTTTAAGTTAACATTGGGGGTGTCTCTCCTCCTCTGGTTCTTCGTTCTCTTTAAAGGAACACGCCGACTTATTTGGAATTTATCTTATTCACCGTAACCCCCAGAGTAAGACAAGTCCATACATACCCTTCTCATCTCCGTGCGTGCTGTAACGCTGTCTGACGGCTCCAGCATTAGCTTAGCCTAGCACAGATCCTGCAGGTAAATGGTTCCAACTAGCCTGCTGCTCCGAATTGTGACAAAAGTGACAAAATAACTCCAACATGTTCCTATTTACATGTTGTGATTTGTAGAGTCACAGCGTGTACAAAAAACAACGTAACATGAGACACAGCCGTCTTCTAACTGTAAACAAACCGGGAACTATATTCTCAGACAGGCTTGCTGCGAGCATATCACTCCGCCCAAGTACTATATTCTTCCACCTGAGAATATAGTTCCCGGTTTGTTTACAGTTAGAAGACGGCTGTGTCTCATGTTACGTTGTTTTTTGTACACGCTGTGACTCTATTAATCACAACATGTAAATAGGAACATGTTGGTGTTATTTTGTCACTTATTGGGAGCAGTAGGATTACTGGAACCATTCACCTGCATGTTCTGTGCTGGCCTGATGCCGCTGGAACCGTCAGACAGCGTTACAGCACGCACGGAGATAAGAAGGGTATGTATGGACTTGTCTTACTTTGGGGGTTACAGTGAATAAGATAAATTCCCAATAAGTCGGCTTGTTCCTTTAAAGTCTCTCTCTTTAAACTGTGCTTTACAACCAGATATTATGGTTGTTTAAAGTTATAATACATGGTGGCTGAAGCAGGTTTTTATTACCCGAGCATACGGGCTAATAACGGCGTTCAAAGAGTGCCTAAAACAACCAAAAGGCTGGTAGCCAGAACCAGCTGTTAGCTAGTTAGCTTATAACAGCCTTTTTCCTTTCCAATCTCACTCCCTTACTCTCCCTTCTCCACCTTTTCTGAACCTGACTTATCAGCTAAATAGTAGCAACATATTCCCTCTTTTTAGGCCTATATTTTAAGAAATATCCTACTCAATGGGAGCAAACACACTGGAATACTTAGTCTCCTTCAAAAACAATCCCAGGCACACTAGGGGTTTGTGACAGAATCTAAAATGCCTTTATTTTACATGGCAATATGCATTTAAAATGACCTAGCCTATACATATATACTGGCATACCTTTGTTTCTTAACCAATCAGCGGTGTAGTCTACGTGATACGCAGGTATACGCAGTATATCCACTACATGACACACAACAACATACTTTGCATTGTAACTTGGATATATTTTGAATTGTCATCTACGTTTTTCTTCTTCACATAGGCTAAATAAAGGTATCTCCACCGTAAATTGGTGCATAAAAGTGTATCCGAATACAGGAAATGAAGTCGTTGATGCTCAAAACTTCCCTGGGAGAGGACATCCAGACCCCCCAATATGAACCCCCCCCCCCAAAAAAAAGGCTAATTCTGGCCCATATATACAGTATAGGCCCATGAACATAATACAGTACACTATACCCAATAGTACATTAGACTACACCACTGTAAACACAACACTGCTGGCACTGTCCTTCCAGTGACATGAGTTGGGTTAACATATTTAATTTCCACAAAAATAGCCACTCAAATACGGACATCTGTGTCTGAATCATAAGAACACATGTCCACTTTGATTCGTACTGTGGAAACATCCCTCCATCTAGTGGTTTAAACGCGTATTGCACCAAAGAACAGATGATATGCGCCCCTTTTGCCTTTATTACAGAATACATTTCTGTGTAACATGAGTGTAATCGGTACCAAGGAATGCAAAAACACACTCACTGTCAAATATAATTTGGATTTACATAATTATAGGCAGAGTTTTAGCGGTACAGTGTATGTTTGCCACACCTACACACAGAAAACAAGAGATAAATCCCGTATTTGGGTCCCACTTTTAAGAAAATCGGTAAAAATGTTACTCTGATACATGTGTTCTGCGCATGCTATGTTCAATATACCTATAACCATGTGCATGTGAGATGCACAAAGTCCATTGACATGCAGATATTCCTTAAAAACTGGCTTTATTGAAGTTGTTTAATGAGCGCCCAATGCGCATGCGCAACACGAACTAGCTACTTAACCAGTGAACGTGTCTGTCTGCAAGCTTAAGGTGGATAGCTCTTCTGTTAGCTAGTTTCTGTTATTCATAAGCATTTCGGCCTTTGGGAAATAGCGCAGACTTAACAGACTTAAGTATGTTTATGCCTTTATGCTGGGAGATTTCCGGGTTGTTTTTTTTGGAGTGAATTATCTTGATCTTCTTTGGTCACGAGTTTTACCCACAGGTCACCTGACTTGTTGTGTTGCTGCTGCAGAAACATGGCGGCCCACCTGTCCTACGGTCGCGTCAATTTAAACATTTTGAGAGAAGCAGCACGGAAAGAGCTTCGAGAGTTTTTGGACAAATGTGCAGGAAGCAAGGTAATAAAACGATGTAAAAACATAAAGACATCCACGGATCTGACAGCTAAGCTAAGCTAGTCTTTTAGAGCTGTGAACCGGGTCAGAGCATCTCGCAAAAGGCCTATGTGTGTGTGTGTGTGTGTGTGTGTGTGTGTGTGTGTGTGTGTGTGTGTGTGTGTGTGTGTGTGTGTGTGTGTGTGTGTGTGTGTGTGTGTGTGTGTGTGTGTGTTTGCTGTGTTTCCCTTTTAATATGAGCTAAAAGTAATAGCTAAATCAAACGTAACCACTGACAGCAGACAGGTGCTTTTCCAGACCTTGCTACTGAATATCTATTCTGAATATGGGGTGAAATATGATGTGTTATATACTTAATATGTAAGACAACAGTGGAGAAAAGGTCTTTGTTTTCCAGACTTCTATCTGTCAGGACTAGTGATGAGTGTCTGTAATAACATTACAGATCAGTTATGTGATGATGAGGATTATATATATATATATATATATATATATATATATATATATATATATATATATATATATATATATATATATATATATATAGCGTCGCGTATTATATGCCCAAACTAAAAGGGAAAGGGAGGGGTTGTGCATACTGGCTATATTAGCCCATATGCACAACCCCTCCCTTTATCCTTTCACTAATGGACTTATTTACACTACCACACACACACACACTCTCATAGAGCACCTTACCATGAAGACTGACACACACACACACACACACACACACACTCTCATAGAGCACCTTACCATGAAGACTGACACACACACACACACACACACACTCTCATAGAGCACCTTACCATGAAGACTGACACACACACACACACACACACACACACACTCTCATAGAGCACCTTACCATGCAGACTGACACACACACACACACACACACACACTCTCATAGAGCACCTTACCATGAAGACTGACACACACACACACTCACACACCCTACACACACACACACACACACACACACACTCTCTCTCTCATAGAGCACCTTACCATGCAGACTGACACACACACACACACGCACACACACACACACACACACACACACATACACACACACACTCTCTCATAGAGCACCTTACCATGCAGACTGACACACACACACACACACACACACACACACTCTCTCATAGAGCACCTTACCATGCAGACTGACACACACACACACACACACACACACACTCTCTCATAGAGCACCTTACCATGCAGACTGACACACACACACACACACACACTCTCATAGAGCAACTTACCATAGAGTGGAGCTGGGCAATATATCGTGATATGAGACTAGATATCGTCTTAGATTTTGGATATCGTAATATGGCATAAGTGTCTTTTCCTGGTTCTAAAGGCTGCATTACAGTAAAGTGATGTAATGTTCTGACCTTACCAGACTGTTGTAACTGTTCTATTATTCACCTTTACCCACTTGGTCATTATAGCCACATTACTGGTGATTATTTATCTATCTATCTATCTATCTATCTATCATGCTAACATGCTGGTAAGAAAATTCCACATGAGCTCAGATGACGTCAAAATTAGTCTGTTTGAAGCATATTGCACTCCTTTGTATACTGCTCCCTTATGGACTAAGTTTTAAAAGGGAAGCCTGCAGAAGCTTAAGGTAACTTCTAATGACTGTGTGAGGATACTGCTCAACAGACCCAGGTGCTCTAGTGCAAGGGACCTGTTCAGGGGTCAGCA
Source organism: Perca schrenkii (assembly GCA_025617405.1). NCBI lineage: Eukaryota > Metazoa > Chordata > Actinopteri > Perciformes > Percidae > Perca > Perca schrenkii. Next base: position 1,667,805 of record CM046791.1, on the reverse strand, counting down.
CCTTCCAGGCACTATTGAGGAGTCTTATCTAAAGATTCACTTCACAGAACAGCATTGTTATGCTGCTGGTAAATCCTACGTTTAGTGCCATACAATACCAACCATCACTATGGAAACACTGGTATACGTGTCTTTTATAGAAATGCAGTATGTTGTATGTCATGTCTGTGTCTTCTGAATGGACCTTGAGTCTGTTAAAGTTGAGGATGATGATGATGATGATATTCATAACTTTATGTGCTTTATTGCTCTTTAGGCCATAGTTTGGGATGAATATCTGACGGGACCTTTTGGATTGATAGCTCAGTACTCCCTGCTGAAGGTAAGAGCTTTTTCTTTTGTAAAGTAACCCAAAAGACAAGGCCACACAATGACACTGTACAGCCTTCTTTTCCTCCTCTAAAACCGTTATATCGCACATATTTGTTAGGTTATAGTGTCTTAAAATCTTACATATTTGTTAGGTTATAGTGTCTTAATCTCTTAAATATTTGTTAGGTTATAGTGTCTTAAAATCTTACATATTTGTTAGGTTATAGTGTCTTAATCTCTTAAATATTTGTTAGGTTATAGTGTCTTAATCTCTTAAATATTTGTTAGGTTATAGTGTCTTAATCTCTTACATATTTGTTAGGTTATAGTGTCTTAATCTCTTAAATATTTGTTAGGTTATAGTGTCTTAAAATCTTACATATTTGTTAGGTTATAGTGTCTTAATCTCTTAAATATTTGTTAGGTTATAGTGTTTTAAACTCTTACATATTTGTTAGGTTATAGTGTCTTAATCTCTTAAATATTTGTTAGGTTATAGTGTCTTAATCTCTTACATATTTGTTAGGTTATAGTGTCTTAATCTCTTACATATTTGTTAGGTTATAGTGTTTTAAACTCTTACATATTTGTTAGGTTATAGTCTCTTAATCTCTTAAATATTTGTTAAATTATAGTGTCTTAATCTCTTAAATATTTGATAAATTATAGTGTCTTAAACTCTTAAATATTTGTTAGGTTATAGTGTCTTAATCTCTTACATATTTGTTATTGGATTATATCTATTCTACATGTTACACATTATTTGCTTTTAATACATTTACTGTATGTACTAAAGTTCTTTTATAAGTCACATGCACAACAGTAACAAAAGTATCACAAGAATCACGTATATTTAACGTAGCTTTAGTTTTTGTTAATCGTAGATATCACACTCGAGTTGCATTAGTGATGCACTGAATCCAGATTTTTGGAGTAAAGTGTTTTTTAAAAAGTACAATTTACCTGATATTCAAAAGCAGAATTTGTCAGATTTGCCGACTCTAAGACTCAGAAATTCCCCAAGAAGAAGCAGCAGAGAGAGTTTTCATATTCAGGCTGAGAAACTGGTTCATGTTAAAAAAAATGTTTATCTTTTGTTTTGCTTGATTTGCTAAATTCTACGATGGCTAAGGAACTCTTTTGATGACTTTTGTAGGGCTTCCCGTCAACAAAAATGTGACAAAAAGCGTACAAAAATGTCGGAAAAAGCCACAGATTTACAAAAAGGTGACAAATGTCTGAGAAAGCCACAAAAATGAGGAAAAAAGCTACCAATATAGTTAAAAAAAAAGTGACATGCAGTAACAAAAGCACGTCAATAAAATGCTAAGGTTCGACAGAAACCAGAACCCCGTCAAAGAGCCCAATATTCAGCCCAATCAGAAGCCGAATCCTGGATTCGGTGCATACCTGAGTTGCATGTTTTATTTCTGTGTTTTTTCAGGAACATGAAGTGGAGAAGATGTTCACCCTCAAGAGCGGCCGGCTCCCCTCTGCTGACGTCAAAAACATCATCTTCTTCGTCCGTCCCCGACTGGAGCTCATGGACATCATTGCTGAGAACGTATTCAGGTCTGTTTATTTATTTATTTATTGATTTATTTGACAGGGACCAGGCATATTTATGAACATAGTTGTATAAAAACACCATGTAAATATGCCAGAATTAGTTAAAATAACTACTTTCCGTCTGCAGTCCCTAGGCAGGTAACATAAGACTAACAAAGACAACCAGCAGTCATACAGCGCTCATTCACTACATTACATTAAAAGGTACACATAGTAGTGACATAAACAAAACAAACAAGCAAAACAAAGCAAAAATGCATGATGCACGATACATGACAAATACATTATTCTTCCACCTCTACACTGCATACGATCCGCCAGTGAAAGCACATGAACAAAGAAATGTGTGACTGCTAAAAATGAGTGCATCTCTGGTTTTCTAGAAGCCACAGTGTGTGTTTACTCGTCTTATTATTATAATAATAATAATAATAATAATAATAATAATAATAATAATAATAAAACTTCATTGCAGACCCAGGTCCATATAAACACACAATACAGCATAAAAAACATAAAAGAGATACAAAAATACACAACAACTACACATCAGCCCATAGGATATACAGGCTATTGCACCAATGCTGCCTTAACCTGGAAGTGTATCTATAACAGCTTTTCACAGGGCTGACTAAAGCTTCAATTATGTGGTTCTCTGACTTGTCCAGGCGACACATGAGACTAAACATCAGCTGTCTTAAGAGTGCCTCACAGGTTGGCACTCTAGTGGACACAAACAAATGACTGATACTATGCCACCTAGGGACACGGAGCAGCAGCCTCAGTGCATCATTGTATGCTACCTAACCGGGGATTTCCACTGGATGCGTAACTGCTGCGGACCGGCTCCGCTGCGTGCTCCGCCGTCCGTCAATACCCACCGGGTCCGGATTTGTTGCGGAACGGCTGCGGCCGTGACTGACAGCTGCAGTCACGAGGACCCACAATTTCTCGCGAATTCAGGTAGAATAGAACCACAAAACCAACAACAGTTTGTTTCCTTCCAGAGGAGTAGAGGGGAAACAGCTCTGTGCTGTGTTTTCAAGGTGTAGTGCAGGGAAATATGATCCGCTGTGAGCACGGTGTATTTTATTTTGAAAATTAACCGGATATTTATTTTGTTTCGGTGCTCGACTTCCTGTCCCGCACTATCTGCCGTGTGCTGAATTGCTGCGGAGCTCTCCGTCGTCCGTCAAAAATAGAAGCTCTGCGTATCTGCTGCGCAGGGCTGCGGACTGACGGAACTGGGACAGAGTAGGGACGCAGACGTTCCGCAGTCTGTGGAAATACACAGATTGACTTTAATGGAAACCTAATGACTCCGTCGACGTTCCGGAGACGTTCCGCATCCAGTGGAAATTGCCGGTTAAGCCTCTGCATACTTTTTTTCTTATAGTTAGACCACAATTGAGCAGTGTATAGCGGTGTGATGTAAGTTCTTAACAAAGAACACTTCACAGAATCAGAGCACATGGAAGGAAAACTTCCTTATAAGCATGTTAGCTTGAGAGTAAATTTTACAGCGCTGTCGGTAAAGGTCTTTGTCTTATCTTCAAGCCTCGTCATACAAGCATCATGGCTGTGCGTTTCCCCTCTTGATTACTGGATTTGATTCCGATTCATAAGGTCCCGAATCGATTACAGCTCTAATTCGATTTCCCATTCCATGTCCGTTTGGGATAATTCAGTTGCAAAACTAGTTCTGCTTAGATGTGAAAGAGATTCTACAGTTTCCCTCTAACCTGCTGCTTTATTAAATCGATCAGCGTTTACTTTAAGAATTGACGCCAAAGCAGTAACATTAAATGATAACTACTGTTTTTTTTTCTCAACTTGGACCCCTTGTATGTTTTTGTGTGTAAGTAACTGATGGTATGATTGGTCCAGTGAGCGTGAAGGCTGTAACCAGCAGCCACAGACCGGGCTGCAATGTAACCCTACGGGGCCAAATGTGCATCGTCAAGTCAGCGTCCACTAAAAGTTCTGTTGTTGCCGCTGACAGACTCAGATTATTATTCTAAGTGTCTGACAACATTATGGAAAGGATCCCTACAGAGATAGACCTTTAAAACTTCTTTGAGACCTTTCTGTTCAACCAGAAATAGCTCTGAAGTTGCTAGCGCTAAACCCACCAGACTCCATTTAAAAAAGCAATACTTTTAGCGTGTATAGAACCAACATATGTTCACATGTAAATCGGTAAACTGTGTGTTTTTTGCAACCAAAACTAGAGTTGTGATGGTAAGAAAAGTAAAAAGACGACCCAAAACGGCTTTTCATAGTTTTATTTACTTACAGACGACTTTGAATGAATTGTGTTTTATGATGCTTAAATTACTGTTTATTTGCATTGAGTCTGGTGGGTTTAGCGAACGCAATTTTGCGGATGTTTTTATGTTTAAAAAAAGGATCTTACTCTTTAACTAAAAGGTCCATCTCTGTAGGGATCCTTTTCATAATGTTGTCAGACAGTTATAATATTAATCTGAGCCTGTCAGCTGCAAAAACAGAACTTTTAGCGGACGTAAATACAAGCTGGACAACTGTCCTATTAACTCACATTGTAGCTTGTTTCTCCGCTGCCGACTGCAGCGATCTCTCTTAATACTGGACCTAATGTCAAAGATTGTTGTCCCATGTGTTGTTTGAATGATATAGAAAATTAATTCCATTTTGTTTTCTATTGTCCTTTTTATTGTGAACAGTGTGATTTTTTTTGTTTTGTAGTATAAAAACGGAGATTGATTTGGTAAATATGGATGATGCTCAAAGATTGAGATGGCTGTTCACATATGAAATATATAAATTAGCCAGTTATCTAGATAAAGCTCGGGAGAAGAGGAAAAAAGCTCTTTTTCGAGATGAATTGTAGATGGGAATTTGTTGTTTGTGTGTGGTATGTGTGTACATGTATATACATGTGTGTATGGGTGTATGTATATGTTTGTTTTCGTGTATCTCTCCGAATGATTTGTATATGCGACAGGAAGATGTTTGTTAAATGTGTAAATTTGTGGTGTCTTGTAATCCCATGTGGGATGGGCCAAGGTGTTTGGCATGACACAGAAATAAAACATAACTAACTAACTAACCTATTCTGTCACTTTGCAAAGCTGGCCCACAGTATTTTAACACGTTTGTCCCGGATTGCGCGTCTCTTCAGCGAGGACAAGATGCACTCGCCTCGAGACTTCCACATCTTGTTCGTGCCGCGGCGGAGCATGCTGTGTGAGCAGCGGCTGAAGGAGCAGGGCGTGCTGGCCTCTTTCATCAACATCGACGAGTACATCCTGGACCTGATTCCCTACGACGGAGACCTGCTCTCCATGGAGTATGAAAGCGCTTTCAGGGTCGGTTCAACTCGATATACAGTACAGGCAAAAAGTTTGGACACACCTTCTCATTCAATGCGTTTCCTTTTTATTTTCATGACTATTTACATTGTAGATTCTCACTGAAGGCATCAAAACTATGAATGAACACATATGGAATTATGTACTTAACAAAAAAGTGTGAAATAACTGAAAACATGTCTTATATTTTTATTAATAAGGCAACAAATTCCACTAATTAACCCTGACAAGGCACACCTGTGAAGGTAAAACCATTTCAGGTGACTACCTCATGAAGCTCATTGAGAGAACACCAAGGGTTTGCAGAGTTATCAAAAAAAGCAAAGGGTGGCTACTTTGAAGAATCTAAAATATAAGACATGTTTTCAGTTATTTCAGACTTTTTTGTTAAGTACATAATTCCATATGTGTTCATTCATAGTTTTGATGCCTTCAGTGAGAATCTACAATGTAAATAGTCATGAAAATAAAAAGGAAACTCATCGAATGAGAAGGTGTGTCCAAACTTTTGGCCTGTACTGTATATATGTGTGTGTGTGTGTGTGTGTGTGTGTGTGTGTGTGTGTGTGTGTGTGTGTGTGTGTGTGTGTGTGTGTGTGTGTGTGTGTGTGTGTGTGTGTGTATGTATGTATGTATGTATGTATGTATGTATATGATATAGATATATGTATATATAGATATATATATATATATATATATATATATATATGTATATATATATATATATATATATATATATATATATATATATATATATATATATATATTACTGTCATGACCGTGATGGGGCGGTCAGTTTACCTTCTATGTTGCATCTTCAAAAGTGACACTGAATTTGAAACCGCACATTGTAATTTCTGCATCTATTATCAAAGTATTTACTAGTAATACAGTGGAAATTAGTAGAAATGTGAATATTTGGTTAGCATTTTGATTTACGGTGTGTCCCCCTACATTTTCTGGGGGCCACTGTGCTCCTAGTAAAAAAAGTTAGTCTGGAGCCCTGCAAAGGAAAGAATGTACAAACCTGAATACAAGTTGGGAATACAATAGCAAAAACTATTATCTGTTGGTTAACAGACAATTATGTGATTTTTAAATGCTATTTATATTCTATATTTCTAACTGTCTTGATGGGTTTTTACTCCCTCGTGTCTCTTACAGGAGTGCTACTTAGAAAATGACCAAACAAGCCTTTACCACACAGCCAAAGGCCTCATGACCTTACAGGCGCTGTATGGCACCATTCCCCAAATATACGGCAAGGGAGACTGTGCACGGGTGAGTGCTGGCATCATTTTATAAGAGAACTGATGATCGGTATTATATTGAAACCATAGACTGTTAATATTAATGGACAGAGCATAATACTGTTTTACGACACTGCATGATCTGTTCCACGCTAGCCTCCACCGGGAAGCTAACGTTAGTTTAGCTAACAGCTAATTCGGCTAACCGCTAGCCGACAGCTAGATTCAGTCTAAAATGACGTTAAGTCAAACTTAATGGGAGAAGCAGGCTACAGCTACATTAAGACTTTACAGTAATAACAATAAAGACAAGTGTTGAGTGATTGTATTTTAAATGTTAAAACTGTAAAAAGCCCTCCTAGGGACAGGTGTTGCGAATTAGCCATGGCTACAAACACTGTGATACAGGCATCGGATTGCTATTTATGTAATAATCTATGTTTTTTGTATCTGTCCCTATTTAAATAAACTACAGATAAAAAAATAAATAAATGAGCACAAGTAAAGTAGAACTGACTTAACAGCTGTTATATATGTTAACGTTTATTTTCAAGTTTTATTTTGAGGGTCTTTTAAAGTTTGCATGCTGTCTCAGCTAGCAGTTAGCTGAATTAGCTGTGAGCTAAACTAACGTTAGCTTGCCTGTGTAGGCTAACGGCAGACCGCTACAATCACCTAGCTGGCCGAATTAGCTGTTGGCTAAACTAACTTTAGCTTGCCTGTGGAGGCTAACGGCAGACCGCTACAATCAGCTAGCGGTTAGCCGAATGAGCTGTTAGCTAAAATAACTTTAGCTTGCCTGTGGAGGCTAGCGGTGGACCGCTACAGTTACCTAGCGGTCAGCGAAATTAGCTGCTAGCTAAACTAACGTTAGCTTGCCTATGGAGGCTAACGGCAGACCGCTACAATCACCTAGCTGGCCGAATTAGCTGTTAGCTAAACTAACGTTAGCTTGCCTGTGGACGCTGTCCAACGGAAGCGTGGAACATATCGTGCAGTGTCGTAAATCCTCGTACAACAGTGCACGCGCGAACATTTTGCACATGTGCAGAACGGATCGTGTACTGAACGAGACTCCTTAAACCTGCATTATATCTGAATTCCTGCAGGGGGAGACACCTTAAACCTGCATTATATCTGAATTCCTGCAGGGGGAGACACCTTAAACCTGCATTATATCTGAATTCCTGCAGGGGGAGACACCTTAAACCTGCATTATATCTGAATTCCTGCAGGGGGAGACACCTTAAAGCTGCTTTCTATCTGAATTCCTGCAGGGGGAGACTCCTTAAACCTGCATTATATCTGAATTCCTGCAGGGGGAGACACCTTAAACCTGCATTATATCTGAATTCCTGCAGGGGGAGACTCCTTAAAGCTGCTTTCTATCTGAATTCCTGCAGGGGGAGACTCCTTAAAGCTGCTTTCTATCTGAATTCCTGCAGGGGGAGACTCCTTAAAGCTGCTTTCTATCTGAATTCCTGCAGGGGAGACTCCTTAAAGCTGCTTTCTATCTGAATTCCTGCAGGGGAGACTCCCTTAAAGCTGCTTTCTATCTGAATTCCTGCAGGGGGCGACACGTGCGGTTGCAAAAGAAGTCTGTTTCTGTAGAAGTCTATAAGAAAGTGACCCACTTGATTTATTACCTCAGTAAACATTTTCGTAATGAGTTTATGGCCTCAATCGCTAGTTTTAAGTCTTCTGCAACATAGCATATATTCATATTTTGAATTATGGTCTCGTTGATTTTAAAATCGACGAAAAAGCAGGGGGTGTTTTAGGGCGTGGCTATGAGGTGAGTCAGTGGTTCCCAACCTGGGGTCCGGGCACCCCCAGGGGGGGCGGCAAAGATCACAGGGCGGGTCGCGAGTCTTTACCTGGTTTGAGGTTGAGGTAAAAAAAAAATATTTGCACATGTTCAACAAATTATGATAATACACTAGAATATCTAACGTATACAAAAGTCTGTATGAAAACTATATATTTTGTTGTATCTAGGGCTGCCACCTCTTAGTCGATTAGTCGACTAATCGTCGATTTGGTCTTAGTCGACTAAGATTTCTTTAGTCCATTAGTCATTTTTTATGCTTATTCATGCTTAATTACTTATTTCCAAGAAACTTCTGAGCACATTTATGGTAAACACAAGATTTAAAGTGGAGCTTTTGCAGGATTAATTGTGGAGAAACTCAGTTGTACAGATGGTTAATTAACTACATTTATATTGTGCACCTCTCAAAGCGCACAGCTCTGTCAATTAAATCAACTAATCGATTAGTCGACTAAATCCTATAAGCGTTAGTCGACTAAGAATTTCTTTAGTCGAGGACAGCCCTATTAATATTAACAGTCAGTGATTGAAACTGGCCGATGCTCCGTACCATTAACCTACAGGGGAGTGAGTTTGTTTGACCAAAGAGTGCCTCTGCTTGTTGTCAGCACGTTGCCAACATGATGCTGAGGATGAAGCGGGAGTTTGCCGGCAGTCAGAACCAGATCCTGCCCGTGTTCGACACTCTGCTGCTCCTGGACCGTAACGTGGACCTGCTCACCCCTCTGGCCACGCAGCTCACCTACGAGGGCCTCATCGACGAGATCTACGGAATCACTAACGGTCAGAGAAACACAGGGAATGTTAGTCTGCCGTCAATGCAAAAATCTTAAAGGAACACGCCGACTTATTGGGACTTTAGCTTATTCACCGTAACCCCCAGAGTTAGACAAGTCCATACATACCCTTCTCATCTCTGTGCGTGCTGTAATGCTGTCTGACGGCTCCAGCGGCATCAGGCCAGCACAATCCTGCAGGTAACTGGTTCCAGTAATCCTACTGCTCCGAATAAGTGACAAAATAACGCCAACATGTTCCTATTTACATGTTGTGATTTATAGAGTCACAGCGTGTACAAAAAAACAATGTAACATGAGACACAGCCGTCTTCTAACTGTAAACAAACCGGGAACTATATTCTCAGGCGGAAGAATATAGTACTTGGGCGGAGTGATATGCTCGCAGCAAGCCTGTCTGAGAATATAGTTCCCGGTTTGTTTACTGTTAGAAGACGGCTGTGTCTCATGTTACGTTGTTTTTTGTACACGCTGTGACTCTACAAATCACAACATGTAAATAGGAACATGTTGGCGTGTTAGCGGCAAAAACAGAACTTTTAGTGGACGCTAAATGACGCTGAACATCTGTCCTGTAGGGTTGCATTGCAGTCCGTCCGGACAAATTTCCATTTCATTTACTGTTTTTGGTTGTTTTGTTGATTTATTGTGGATATTTAAAATGTCTTCCAGTTCCAGTGTTAAATATTCTTTAGAAATAAAATTTTATTGATCTTTGAAAAGGGTGTACCTGCATGCCATTATCATTATATCAAATGAAAATGGTCTCAGAACGACAATATTATCGTTTATCGCAATCATTTCTGGGACAATTTATCGTCCAGCAAAATTTGTTATCGTGTCCATTAGGGTTATATTACAGCCTGGTTCACGGCTTGCGGTTACAATGTTCTCTCTCAGTGCTGGAACAGTTTTAAAGATTTTTGTTCACATGGGGAAATACAGTTCAGCTTGGAAAAAAAAACAAAAAAAACAAAAAAAACAAATCCCCCTTAAAGGGATACTCCATCGTTTGTTGAAATAGGTCTTATCACGGTCTCCCCTGGCTGTAGATAGATGGCCCAACGCATTTTTTTGTCTCAGTGCAAGTAATTAGTTTTTTTTTTTTGTCTTTTGTTGGCTCACTTTTACTCACAACATGCTAACCGGCAACATAGGATTCCATTCACTACGCCAGGGGTGTCAAACTCATTTTCCCAGAGGGCCACACTGGAAAATGATAATCCCATCGAGGGCCAGACACGTAGAGATTATTGACGTGTTTATTTAAGAGAAAAAGTCAAATATTTTGACTGTATTATTCCATGTCCCATATACTGTAGTCTTCTCACTTATATTTTGGGCCTCATAAAGCCCCAAAAAAGTTCCTCAGCCAGCGACAAATACGTTGAATTAAGCGCCAAAAAAGTTGGAAAAAGGACGAAAAAAAAAGCATAAAAATTGTGTGAAAAAGTGACTAAAACATCAGAAAGTGACAAAAACATCGTAAAAAGGGTCAAAAACTTCAGAAAAAGTGGCAAAACATTGAGGAATGCGTCCAAATCGTTAAAACAAAGTGCCTAAAGCATTGAAAAAAGTGCATAAACTGCCCAAAAAGGCGTCGAAAATGTCAAAAAATAAAATCAAAACACCAAAAACTAGGTGGGCCTAAATTTATTGTGAGCCTAAATTGAAATGTGGGCCAGATCAAAACCTGCGAGGGGCCGGATTTGGCCCTCGGGCCTCGAGTTTGACACGTGCACTACGCTAAGCTAACTAGCGTCGGCGCTAGCGGTGTTGCACCGGACCCCACCTATCTACAGCTAGAGGAGACCCCACCTATCTACAGCTAGAGGAGACCCCACCTATCTACAGCTAGAGGAGAGACCCCACCTATCTACAGCTAGGGGAGACCCCACCTATCTACAGCTAGGGGAGACCCCACCTATCTACAGCTAGAGGAGACCCCACCTATCTACAGCTAGAGGAGAGACCCCACCTATCTACAGCTAGGGGAGACCCCACCTATCTACAGCTAGGGGAGACCCCACCTATCTACAGCTAGAGGAGACCCCACCTATCTACAGCTAGAGGGAGACCCCACCTATCTACAGCTAGAGGAGACCCCACCTATCTACAGCTAGGGGAGACCCCACCTATCTACAGCTAGAGGAGACCCCACCTATCTACAGCTAGAGGAGACCCCACCTATCTACAGCTAGAGGAGACCCCACCTATCTACAGCTAGAGGAGACCCCACCTATCTACAGCTAGAGGAGACCCCACCTATCTACAGCTAGAGGAGACCCCACCTATCTACAGCTAGAGGAGACCCCACCTATCTACAGCTAGAGGAGACCCCCACCTATCTACAGCTAGAGGAGACCCCACCTATCTACAGCTAGAGGAGACCCCACCTATCTACAGCTAGAGGAGACCCCACCTATCTACAGCTAGAGGAGACCCCACCTATCTACAGCTAGAGGAGACCCCACCTATCTACAGCTAGGGGAGACCCCACCTATCTACAGCTAGAGGAGAGACCCCACCTATCTACAGCTAGGGGAGACCCCACCTATCTACAGCTAGAGGAGACCCCACCTATCTACAGCTAGAGGAGACCCCCCACCTATCTACAGCTAGGGAGAGACCCCACCTATCTACAGCTAGAGGAGACCCCACCTATCTACAGCTAGAGGAGACCCCACCTATCTACAGCTAGAGGAGACCCCACCTATCTACAGCTAGAGGAGACCCCCACCTATCTACAGCTAGGGGAGACCCCACCTATCTACAGCTAGAGGAGAGACCCCACCTATCTACAGCTAGGGGAGACCCCACCTATCTACAGCTAGAGGGAGACCCCACCTATCTACAGCTAGAGGAGACCCCCACCTATCTACAGCTAGGGGAGACCCCACCTATCTACAGCTAGAGGAGACCCCCACCTATCTACAGCTAGAGGAGACCCCACCTATCTACAGCTAGAGGAGACCCCACCTATCTACAGCTAGAGGAGACCCCACCTATCTACAGCTAGGGGAGACCCCACCTATCTACAGCTAGAGGAGACCCCCACCTATCTACAGCTAGAGGAGACCCCACCTATCTACAGCTAGAGGAGACCCCACCTATCTACAGCTAGAGGGAGGCCCCACCTATCTACAGCTAGAGGGAGACCCCACCTTTCTACAGCTAGAGGAGACCCCACCTATCTACAGCTAGGGGAGACCCCACCTATCTACAGCTAGAGGAGACCCCACCTATCTACAGCTAGAGGGGAGACCCCACCTATCTACAGCTAGAGGAGACCCCACCTATCTACAGCTAGAGGAGACCCCACCTATCTACAGCTAGAGGAGACCCCACCTATCTACAGCTAGAGGAGACCCCACCTATCTACAGCTAGAGGAGAGCCCCACCTATCTACAGCTAGAGGAGACCCCACCTATCTACAGCTAGAGGAGACCCCACCTATCTACAGCTAGAGGAGAGACCCCACCTATCTACAGCTAGAGGAGACCCCACCTATCTACAGCTAGAGGAGACACCCCACCTATCTACAGCTAGAGGAGACCCCACCTATCTACAGCTAGAGGAGACCCCACCTATCTACAGCTAGAGGAGACCTAGTGTTTGTTGAATGATCTGCTTCTTCAGTTTTTTAATCCCCCAGTCCTTGTTTTTTCCTGCCTCTGACTCGCAGGTTATGTCAAGCTGCCTCCTGAGAAGTTTGCGCAGAAGAAGCAAGGCGAGGCGAGTAAAGATTTACCCACAGAGCCCAAGAAGATGCCGCTCAACTCCGCGGAGGAGCTGTACGCAGAAATACGAGACAAGAACTTCAACGCTGTCGGAGCGGCTCTCAGCAAGAAGGCCAAAATCATTTCAGCAGCCTTTGAGGTCTGTATATCCACCTGTTTTGAAAATATAATGGTGTCATATTTGCATTGGAGCCATTACAGGGTTCAACTTGTCCCATCAGGCAACTGATATGTTTTTTTAACTTGCCCCAAGACAGTTTTTACTGGCCCCTGTACGTGTTGTTAACAAACAATCAAAATGTCAAAAATAAACATTCAAAAAAATTCAGTCACAAGCACAAAGCACCAACTCAATTCTTCACACACACACACACACACACACACACACAGAGACACACAGAGACAGACACACACACAGAGACAGACACACACAGACACACAGAGACACACAGAGACACACACAGAGACAGACACACACACAGAGACAGACACACACACACACACACACACACAGAGACACAGAGACAGACACACACAGAGACGCACAAACACACCCACCCACACACACCCACACAGAGACACACAGAGACAGACACACACACAGAGACAGACACACACAGAGACAGACACACGCACACACACACACACACACACACAGAGACACACAGAGACACAGAGACAGACACACACAGAGACACACACACACACAGAGACACACAGAGACAGACACACGCACACGCACACACACACACACAGAGACAGACACACACACACACACACACAGAGACACACAGAGACAGACACACACACACACAGAGACACACAGAGACAGACACACACACACACAGAGACAGACACACACAGAGACACACACACCGAGACAGACACACACACAGGGACACACACAGAAGAAGACACACGTGTGTGTGTGTGTGTGTGTGTGTGTGTGTGTGTGTGTGTGTGTGTGTGTGTGATATTGTATGATGCACTTTGTGCCACATGTACATGTATGAAATCTGCTCTATAAACCGTCTGATTGATTGATTGATTGATTGATTGATTGATTGATTGATTGAAAGTGATATATTTGTCTTCCAGGAGCGCCACAACGCTAAGACGGTGGGAGAAATCAAGCAGTTTGTGTCCCAGCTGCCCCACATGCAGGCGGCTCGCAGCTCGCTGGCCAACCACACGTCTATCGCCGAGCTCATCAAGGACATCACCAGTACGCCCAAAACCTTCTTCTCACCTTAACCTGCATCACACTGAGTGAATGAAGTCAAACTCGAGGCCCGAGGGCCAAATCCGGCCCCTGGCAGATTATGGTCCGGCCCACATATCAATTTAGGTTCACATTACATTTCGGCCCACCTAGTTTTAGTCACTTTTTCTGACATTTTGGTCACTTTTTCCGATGGTTTTGTCACTTTTTTCCGAAGTTTTTGTCACTTTTTTCCGAAGTTTTTGTCACTTTTTCTGTTTTTTGTCACTTTTTCCGACATTTTTGTCACTTTTTCTGTTTTTTTTGTCACTTTTTTTCGAAGTTTTTGTCACTTTTTTCCGAAGTTTTTGTCACTTTTTTCCGAAGTTTTTGTCACTTTTTCTGTTTTTTTTGTCACTTTTTTTCGAAGTTTTTGTCACTTTTTTCCGAAGTTTTTGTCACTTTTTCTGTTTTTTGTCACTTTTTCCGACATTTTTGTCACTTTTTCTGTTTTTTTTGTCACTTTTTTTCGAAGTTTTTGTCACTTTTTCTGTTTTTTGTCACTTTTTCCGACATTTTTGTCACTTTTTTTCGAAGTTTTTGTCACTTTTTTCCGAAGTTTTTGTCACTTTTTTCCGAAGTTTTTGTCACTTTTTCTGTTTTTTGTCACTTTTTCTGTTTTTTTTGTCAGCTTTTCCGACATTTTTGTCAGTTTTTCCGACATTTTTGTCACTTTCTGGTGTTTTTTGTCACTTTTTTCCGACGTTTATGTCACTTTTTTCCGAAGTTTTTGTCACTTTTACAAGTAGGGTACTAAGATAAAGTTAATATTTCAACATAAAACCCTTTCAGACCAGAACACATGATGGTATAAGTACCGTAGAACATAAACACATTAGGCAGATACTATACTCCAAATAAATGTTTGTTTGTGTGTGTGTGTCTGTGTGTGTGTGTGTCTGTGTCTGTGTGTGTGTGTGTGTGTGTGTGTGTGTGTGTGTGTCTGTGTGCGTGTGTCTGCATGTTTGTGCGTGTGTGTGTTGGTTTGTGTGGGTGTCGTGTCCATCTGTCTCTCTGTGTCTCTGTCTGCGTGTTTGTGTGTGTTGGTTTGTGTGTGTGTGTGTGTCTTTGTGTGTGTTATGGGTGTGTGTGTAGGTAGGTGTGTGTGTGTGTGTGTGTGTATGTTTGTTTGTGTTTGTGTGTGTGTGTTTGGGGGGGTTGTGTCTGTGTGTGTGTGTGTGTGTCTGTGTGGGTAGGTAGGTAGGTGTGTGTGCGCGTGTGTATATGTATGTATGTATGTATATATGTTTTTGTGTGTGTGTGTGTGTGTGTGTGTGTGCACGCGTGTGTATATGTATGTATGTATGTATATATGTTTGTGTGTGTGTGTGTGCGCGTGTGTATATGTATGTATGTATGTATATATGTGTGTGTGTGTGTGTGTGTGTGTGTGTGTGTGTGTGTGTGTGTGTGTGTGTGTGTGTGTGTATGTGTGTGTGTGTGTGTGTGTGGAGAATGTGTTTTTGGGCTCATCTAGGATTTTGTGTGTGTCTCTCGTTTCAGCGTCTGAGGCCTTCTTTGATAATCTGACGGTGGAGCAGGAGTTTATGACCGGAGTCGACACAGACAAGGTGCACACACACACACACACACACAACACACACAGACACACACACACACACACACACTCACTCACTCACTCACTCACAGAGACACACACAGACACAGACACAGACAAGGTGCTCTTTACCAAATCTAATCTCTCCTAATAAAGACTAATAATCTCCACCACAGATGCATTCTGGGATAGGAGAAGTACAAACACTGGGTTGTTAGCATTTCTCTAAATAGTCTGCTAAATAGTCTCAGGAAGGAACTTGTTTTGGTGGAAAACTTGCACCCTGCTTTCTTTCCTTCTTTTTTGTCTTTCTTTCTGTCTCTTTCCTTCTCTCTGTCTCTCTGTTAGGACTGGGCGATGTCCCCTAAATTGCCAGTTGACAATGTTTACAGTAGGGCTGCCACCTCTTAGTCGATTAGTCATTTTTTATGCATATTCATGCTTAATTATTTATTTCAGGAAACTTCTGAGCACATTTATGGTAAACACAAGATTTAAAGTGGTGCTGTTGCAGGATTAATTGTGGAGAAACTCAGTTTTACAGATGGTTAATTAACTACATTTATATTGTGCTTTTCTAGTCTTAACCACCTCTCAAAGAGCACAGCTCTGTCGATTAAATCAACTAATCCATTAGTCGACTAAATCCTATAAGTGTTAGTCAACTAAGAATTTCTTTAGTCGAGGACAGCCCTAGTTTACAGTAAAACATCGTGATGGGTGCATGGCTATGCTGCCCCCTGCTGGTAGGGGCAGTAATTACAATTTGACCTACTTTCACGGTGCCGTAAAGTCTAGACCAGGGGTCTTCAACGTTTTTTAAGCCAAGGACCCCTTAACTGAAAGAGAGATGGAGCAGGGACCCCCTACTACAAATATTGTCTAAAACGAAATTGCATATTAAACTGTGCCTACAATAACGTGTATGGTGGTGGCCTAAATCCTTTTGCATAGAATACTTAGCTATTGCAGTAAAATATCCTAATAATTGTTGTCATTATTTTATAAATCATGTTTTAGTGATACGCATACATGTGGCACAGTAAATCCTTAGGATTAACTGTACCTGATGGATATCTCAGTGACTACCTTACCCATAGGCAACTAGTACCTAAAGTAACTAGTAACTAAAGCTGTAACAGATGAATGTAGTGGAGTAACTAAAGTAACTAGTAACTAAAGCTGTAACAGATGAATGTAGCGGAGTAACTAAAGTAACTAGTAACTAAAGCTGGAACAGATGAATGTAGCGGAGTAACTAAAGTAACTAGTAACTAAAGTAACTAGTAACTAAAGCTGTAGCGGAGTAACTAAAGTAACTAGTAACTAAAGCTGGAACAAATGAATGTAGTGGAGTAACTAAAGTAACTAGTAACTAAAGCTGTAACAGATGAATGTAGAGGAGTAACTAAAGTAACTAGTAACTAAAGCTGTAGCGGAGTAACTAAAGTAACTAGTAACTAAAGCTGGAACAGATGAATGTAGCGGAGTAACTAAAGTAACTAGTAACTAAAGCTGTAGCGGAGTAACTAAAGTAACTAGTAACTAAAGCTGGAACAGATGAATGTAGCGGGGTAACTAAAGTAACTAGTAACTAAAGCTGTAACAGATGAATGTAGCGGAGTAACTAAAGTAACTAGTAACTAAAGCTGTAACAGATGAATGTAGCGGAGTAACTAAAGTAACTAGTAACTAAAGCTGTTACAGATGAATGTAGTGGAGTAACTAAAGTAACTAGTAACTAAAGCTGGAACAGATGAATGTAGTGGAGTAACTAAAGTAACTAGTAACTAAAGCTGTAACAGATGAATGTAGTGGAGTAACTAAAGTAACTAGTAACTAAAGCTGGAACAGATGAATGTAGTGGAGTAACTAAAGTAACTAGTAACTAAAGCTGGAACAGATGAATGTAGTGGAGTAACTAAAGTAACTAGTAACTAAAGCTGGAACAGATGAATGTAGTGGAGTAACTAAAGTAACTAGTAACTAAAGCTGGAACAGATGAATGTAGTGGAGTAACTAAAGTAACTAGTAACTAAAGCTGGAACAGATGAATGTAGCGGAGTAACTAAAGTAACTAGTAACTAAAGCTGGAACAGATGAATGTAGTGGAGTAACTAAAGTAACTAGTAACTAAAGCTGGAACAGATGAATGTAGTGGAGTAACTAAAGTAACTAGTAACTAAAGCTGGAACAGATGAATGTAGTGGAGTAACTAAAGTAACTAGTAACTAAAGCTGTAACAGATGAATGTAGTGGAGTAACTAAAGTAACTAGTAACTAAAGCTGGAACAGATGAATGTAGTGGAGTAACTAAAGTAACTAGTAACTAAAGCTGTAACAGATGAATGTAGTGGAGTAACTAAAGTAACTAGTAACTAAAGCTGGAACAGATGAATGTAGTGGAGTAACTAAAGTAACTAGTAACTAAAGCTGGAACAGATGAATGTAGTGGAGTAACTAAAGTAACTAGTAACTAAAGCTGGAACAGATGAATGTAGTGGAGTAACTAAAGTAACTAGTAACTAAAGCTGGAACAGATGAATGTAGTGGAGTAACTAAAGTAACTAGTAACTAAAGCTGGAACAGATGAATGTAGTGGAGTAACTAAAGTAACTAGTAACTAAAGCTGGAACAGATGAATGTAGTGGAGTAACTAAAGTAACTAGTAACTAAAGCTGGAACAGATGAATGTAGCGGAGTAACTAAAGTAACTAGTAACTAAAGCTGGAACAGATGAATGTAGCGGAGTAACTAAAGTAACTAGTAACTAAAGCTGGAACAGATGAATGTAGCGGAGTAACTAAAGTAACTAGTAACTAAAGCTGGAACAGATGAATGTAGTGGAGTAACTAAAGTAACTAGTAACTAAAAGCTGTAACAGATGAATGTAGTGGAGTAACTAAAGTAACTAGTAACTAAAGCAACAGATGTAGTGGAGTAACTAAAGTAACTAGTAACTAAAGCTGGAACAGATGAATGTAGCGGAGTAACTAAAGTAACTAGTAACTAAAGCTGTAGCAGATGTGAGTAACTAAAGTAACTAGTAACTAAAGCTGGAACAGATGAATGTAGCGGAGTAACTAAAGTAACTAGTAACTAAAGCTGTAACAGATGAATGTAGTGGAGTAACTAAAGTAACTAGTAACTAAAGCTGTAACAGATGAATGTAGCGGAGTAACTAAAGTAACTAGTAACTAAAGCTGTAACAGATGAATGTAGTGGAGTAACTAAAGTAACTAGTAACTAAAGCTGGAACAGATGAATGTAGTGGAGTAACTAAAGTAACTAGTAACTAAAGCTGTAACAGATGAATGTAGCGGAGTAACTAAAGTAACTAGTAACTAAAGCTGGAACAGATGAATGTAGAGGAGTAACTAAAGTAACTAGTAACTAAAGCTGTAACAGATGAATGTAGTGGAGTAACTAAAGTAACTAGTAACTAAAGCTGGAACAGATGAATGTAGTGGAGTAACTAAAGTAACTAGTAACTAAAGCTGGAACAGATGAATGTAGAGGAGTAACTAAAGTAACTAGTAACTAAAGCTGGAACAGATGAATGTAGCGGAGTTACTAAAGTAGTAACTAAAGCTGTAACAGATGAATGTAGTGGAGTAACTAAAGTAACTAGTAACTAAAGCTGTAACAGATGAATGTAGTGGAGTAACTAAAGTAACTAGTAACTAAAGCTGGAACAGATGAATGTAGAGGAGTAACTAAAGTAACTAGTAACTAAAGCTGGAACAGATGAATGTAGCGGAGTAACTAAAGTAACTAGTAACTACAGCTGGAACAGATGAATGTAGTGGAGTAACTAAAGTAACTAGTAACTAAAGCTGGAACAGATGAATGTAGTGGAGTAACTAAAGTAACTAGTAACTAAAGCTGGAACAGATGAATGTAGAGGAGTAACTAAAGTAACTAGTAACTAAAGCTGGAACAGATGAATGTAGAGGAGTAACTAAAGTAACTAGTAACTAAAGCTGGAACAGATGAATGTAGAGGAGTAACTAAAGTAACTAGTAACTAAAGCTGGAACAGATGAATGTAGTGGAGTAACTAAAGTAACTAGTAACTAAAGCTGGAACAGATGAATGTAGTGGAGTAACTAAAGTAACTAGTAACTAAAGCTGGAACAGATGAATGTAGTGGAGTAACTAAAGTAACTAGTAACTAAAGCTGGAACAGATGAATGTAGTGGAGTAACTAAAGTAACTAGTAACTAAAGCTGGAACAGATGAATGTAGAGGAGTAACTAAAGTAACTAGTAACTACAGCTGGAACAGATAAATGTAGCGGAGTAGAAGTAGAAAGTGACATGAAAAGAAAAGACTCCAGTTAAAGTACAAGTACCTCAACATTTGGTACTGAAGTACAGTATACTGGAGTACATGTAACTTAGTTACATTACACCACTGTTGTTCGTGAGCTGTAAAGATGATCTATGGGTGATCTAGTCTTGATTAATGTAATTTTACTCTGCAGGTGAACACGTATATAGAAGACTGCGTGGCCCAGAAGGATCCTCTGATCAAGATCCTTCGTCTGGTGAGCATGCAGTCGGTCTGCAACAACGGTCTCAAGCAGAAGGTGCTCGACTACTACAAGAGAGAGATCCTCCAGGTAAAGTCCTTCTTTAAGAGAGAGATCCTCCAGGTAAAGTCCTTCTATAAGAGAGAGATCCTCCAGGTAAAGTCCTTCTATAAGAGAGAGATCCTCCAGGTAAAGTCCTTCTATAAGAGAGAGATCCTCCAGGTAAAGTCCTACTATAAGAGAGAGATCCTCCAGGTAAAGTCCTACTATAAGAGAGAGATCCTCCAGGTAAAGTCCCACTACTATAAGGGAGAGATCCTCCAGGGTAAAGTCCTTCAATAAGAGAGAGATCCTCCAGGTAAAGTCCCACTACTATAAGAGTGAGATCCTCCAGGTAAAGTCCTTCTATAAGAGAGAGATCCTCCAGGTAAAGTCCTTCTATAAGAGAGAGATCCTCCAGGTAAAGTCCCACTATAAAGAGAGAGATCCTCCAGGTAAAGTCACACTACTATAAGAGAGAGATTATCCAGGTAAAGTCCCACTACTATAAGAGAGAGATCCTCCAGGTAAAGTCCTTCTTTAAGAGAGAAATCCTCCAGGTAAAGTCCCACTACTATAAGAGAGATCCTCCAGGTAAAGTCACACTACTATAAGAGAGAGATCCTCCAGGTAAAGTCCTTCTTTAAGAGAGAAATCCTCCAGGTAAAGTCCCACTACTATAAGAGAGATCCTCCAGGTAAAGTCACACTACTATAAGAGAGAGATCCTCCAGGTAAAGTCCTTCTTTAAGAGAGAGATCCTCCAGGTAAAGTCCTTCTATAAGAGAGAGATCCTCCAGCTAAAGTCCTTCTATAAGAGAGAGATCCTCCAGCTAAAGTCCTTCTATAAGAGAGAGATCCTCCAGGTAAAGTCCTTCTATAAGAGAGAGATCCATAAGAGAGAGATCCTCCAGGTAAAGTCCTTCTATAAGAGAGAGATCCTCCAGGTAAAGTCCTTCTATAAGAGAGAGATCCTCCAGGTAAAGTCACACTACTATAAGAGAGAGATCCTCCAGGTAAAGTCCTACTATAAGAGAGAGATCCTCCAGGTAAAGTCCTTCTTTAAGAGAGAGAACCTCCATGTAACGTCCCACTACTATAAGAGAGAGATCCTCCAGGTAAAGTCACACTACTATAAGAGAGAGAACCTCCAGGTAAAGTCACACTACTATAAGAGAGAGATCCTCCAGGTAAAGTCCTACTATAAGAGAGAGATCCTCCAGGTAAAGTCCTACTATAAGAGAGAGATCCTCCAGGTAAAGTCCTTCTATAAGAGAGAGATCCTCCAGGTAAAGTCCTTCTATAAGAGAGAGATCCTCCAGGTAAAGTCCTTCTATAAGAGAGAGATCCTCCAGGTAAAGTCCTTCTATAAGAGAGAGATCCTCCAGGTAAAGTCCTACTATAAGAGAGAGATCCTCCAGGTAAAGTCCCACTATAAAGAGAGAGATCCTCCAGGTAAAGTCCCACTACTATAAGACAGCGATCCTCCAGGTAAAGTCACACTATAAGAGAGAGATCCTCCAGGTAAAGTCCCACTACTATAAGAGAGAGATCCTCCAGGTAAAGTCCTTCTATAAGAGAGAGATCCTCCAGGTAAAGTCCTTCTATAAGAGAGAGATCCTCCAGGTAAAGTCCAACTACTATAACAGAGAGATCCTCCAGGTAAAGTCACACTACTATAAGAGAGAGATCCTCCAGGTAAAGTCCAACTACTATAACAGAGAGATCCTCCAGGTAAAGTCCCACTACTTTAAGCCCAACAATCACAAAAAAAACTGCAGTTTGGTAGAAAGAATGTGCAGATGAATCGACAATGCCACGAGTCAGTGGTTTCAGCCCGAGAGGTTGTAATGAGTGGAGGAGTCAGGTGGCTGATGAAGTGTGTGTCTCTTGTTCAGACGTACGGGTACGAACACATCCTGACGCTCAACAACCTGGAGAAGGCCGGGCTCCTGAAGCTGCAGAGCAGCACCAGGAACAACTACCCCACCATCAGAAAGACCCTCAAACTGTGGATGGAGGACGCCAACGAACAGGTTAGACATCTGATGATAAAGGGAGGGAGGGAGGGAGGGAGGGAGGGATGATGTGCTTTGGTCCCGATTCATTACAGGAAAAATTCAAAAAGGAGTCACAACAATCACACTAGAAGGAGGGAGGGAGGGAGGGAGGGAGGGAGGGAGAGATGATGTGCTTTGGTCCCAGTTCGTTACAGGAAAAAATTATAAAGGAGTCACAAAAATCACACTACAGCAGGGGTGTCAAACTCAATTTCCCAGAGGGCCACGGTGGAAAATAAGAATCAAATCAAGGGCCAGAAATGTTTAGTTTATTGACAGTGACAAAAATGTAGGATTAAGTGACAAAAATGACGGAAAAGGTGAAAAAAATGTCGGAAAAAGTGACAGAAACTTCGGAAAAAAGTGACAAAAACATCGGAAAAAGTGACTAAAACTAGGTGGGCCGAAATATATTGTGAACCTAAATTGATATGTGGGCCTGGTTACCTCCAGGATCTGTGCTAAGCTAGGCTAGATGGAGCCGGTTACCTCCAGGATCTGTGCTAGGCTAGGCTAGATGGAGCTGGTTACCTCCAGGATCTGTGCTAAGCTAGGCTAGATGGAGCCAGTTACCTCCAGGATCTGTGCTGAGCTAGGCTAGATGGAGCCGGTTACCTCCAGGATCTGTGCTAAGCTAGGCTAGATGTAGCCGGTTACCTCCAGGATCTGTGCTAAGCTAGGCTAGCGGTGGGTGTGTGTATGGACTTATCTAACTCTGGGGGACACGCTGAATAATCTAAGGTCCCGATAAGCTACCTTTAACTTCTCTGGCTGTGTGTCACATTCCCCCCAGAACCCCAATGACATCTCGTACGTGTACAGCGGCTACGCCCCGCTGAGCGTGCGGCTGGCGCAGGTCTTGGCCCGGCCCGGCTGGCGGAGCATCGAGGAGGTGCTGAAGATGCTCCCGGGACCGCACTTTGAGGAGAGGCAGCAGCTGCCCGCCGGGCTGCACAAGAAACGTAAGTAAGGGTTAAAGTGCCTGTATCATGAAAAAAAACCTTTTTCCTGGTGATTTGGGGAGTTCTTTTGTGTCTCTGGTGCTTCCACACGCAGACACACTTTGAAAAAGATCCATCCATGGTGTTCTGAGTGAGATCTGGTTTCTGAATGTGTCCTGCCTTGCTAACGCTAATGCTAACGCTAATGCTAACGCTAATGCTAACGCTAATGCTAACGCTAATGCTAACGCTAGCATGCTACGTCGTTCTCAATAGCAAAGCACTGCTACAACACACACAAGTTCACCCAACCCGGTCTCACTCAAAAGCGTACTAATAACACGGGTTTACAATCGTGCAATGTGTACGCCAAAGTAAAATGTTGCGTACAGTAGATACGTGGAGCGCTCCAATTACAGTAAGGGAGACCGGTGCGTTTTATATGCACGCAGCCGGTGCGTTTTATATGCACGCGCCCGGTGCGTTTTATATGCACGCGGCTCGGTGCTTTTTATATGCACGCGCCCGGTGCGTTTTATATGCACGCGGCTCGCTAAAAAAAACAAAAAATACGCTAATAAACGGTTGGGTTTAGGGAAGAAACATTGGGGAAGGCTTAACAAAAACAAACATAACAAACTCACTAAAACACGGCACATAACCGCTAAAACACGCTAATACACGGCTTAACAAAAAGGCTGAAAATCACCATACGCAGGACGCGAACCCCGATCTTCCACGTGAAAGTCCTGTGTTTTACCCATCCGCCAGCCCAACCTACCTCCTTACGCGGTCCCGCGTCTCTTTATACTATGAATGGACCGGTCTCCATTGTAATTGGAGCGCTACACGTATCTACTGTACGCACAATTTTACTTTGGCGTACACATTGCACGTATTTTCAAAGTGTAAACCCGTGTTATTTGTACGCTTTTGAGTGAGAGTGGGCTGAGTTCACCATAATCTCCAAAAGAACTACTTCCATGTGCTCCCTGGTTTAGAAGAAGTCTCCCAGCTAATCCTGAAGTTGGAACTGACCAAAGGTTGAGAAACAGCCTTTCTTTTACTGTCTCTAGAGTTAGCTAGCTGACTGTCAGTACCCGATCCGTTGCACCTGCACGATCCGTTCAGCGCATGTGCAAGATGACACGTATGCCATGACGTAGGCGCAGATGATAATGCTGCGTTAATGCCACCTCCACCTCGGAATAACGGCACCGCTTCCACCTGCACGATCCGTGCATGCGCAGCGTGTTCCCACGCTAGCCTCCAGCTAATGTTAGTTAGCTAATAGCTAATTCGGCGGACCGCTAGGTGATTATAGCGGTCTGCAGCTAGCCTCCACCGGGAAGCTAACGTTAGTTTAGCTAACGGTTAATTTGGCTAACCGCTAGCTGATTGTAGCGGTCTGCCGTTAGCCTCCACCGGGAAGCTAACGTTAGTTTAGCTAACGGTTAATTTGGCTAACCGCTAGGTGATTATAGCGGTCTGCCGCTAGCCTCCACCGGGAAGCTAACGTTAGTTTAGCTAACAGTTAATTTGGCTAACCACTAGCTGATTGTAGCGGTCTGCCGTTAGCCTCCACCGGGAAGCTAACGTTAGTTTAGCTAACGGTTAATTTGGCTAACCAATGATTGTAGCGGTCTGCCGTTAGCCTCCACAGTTAAGCTAACGGTAGTTTAGCTAACAGCTAATTCGGGCTAATCGCTAGCTGAGACAGCATGTAAACTTTAAAAGACCCTCAAAATAAAACTTGAAAATAAACGTTAACATATATAACAGCTGTTACGTCAGTTCTACTTTACTTGTGCTCGTTTAAAATACAATCACTCAATATTTGTCTTTATTGTTATTACTGTAAAGTCTTAATTTAGCTGTAGCTGCTTTTCAACGTGGGTGGCAGTGAAGGTCAGGGGCCTCGACGGACCAGACCCGGGCAGCAGACGCTGGCTTTGGGGACGTGGAACGTCACCTCTCTGTGGGGGAAGGAGCCGGAACTGGTGCGGGAGGTGGAGCGCTACCGGTTAGATCTGGTGGGGCTTACCTCTACGCATAGTCTCGGTTCTGGAACCGTACTCCTGGATAGGGGTTGGACTCTTTTCTTCTCCGGAGTTGCTCAGGGTGTGCGGCGCCGGGCGGGTGTGGGGATACTAACAAGCCCCCCGGCTAAGCGCCGCTACGTTGGAGTTTACCCCGGTGGACGAGAGGGTCGCCTCCCTACGCCTGCGGGTGGTGGGGGGGGGGAAAACTCTGACTGTTGTTTGTGCATATGCACCAAACAGGAGGTCGGAGTATTCGGCCCTCTTGGAGACCTTGAGTGGAGTCCTGCATGGGGCGCCAGTGGGGGGACTCCATTGTTCTGCTGGGGGGACTTCAACGCGCACGTGGGCAATGATGGAGACACATGGAGAGGCGTGATTGGGAGGAACGGCCTCCCTGATCTAAACCAGAGTGGTTGTTTGTTGTTGGACTTCTGTGCTAGTCATGGATTGGCTATAACAAACACCATGTTCGAACATAGGGATGCTCATAAGTGTACCTGGTACCAGAGCACCCTAGGCCGAAGGTCAATGATCGATTTTATAATCGTTTCATCTGATCTGAGGCCGTATGTTTTGGACACTCGGGTGAAGAGAGGGGCAGAGCTGTCAACCGATCACCATCTGGTGGTGAGTTGGGTCAGGGGGTGGGGGAAGACTCTGGACAGACCTGGTAAGCCCAAACGTGTAGTGCGGGTAAATTGGGAACGTCTGGAGGAGGCCCCTGTCCAACGGACTTTCAACTCGCACCTCCAGCGGAGCTTTTCGTGCATCCCTGTGGAGGATGGGGGGCATTGAACCCGAGTGGACAATGTTCAAAGTTTCCATTGCTGAAGCTGCGGCGGGGAGCTGTGGTCTTAGGGTCTTAGGTGCCTCAAGGGGCGGTAACCCACGAACACCGTGGTGGACACCGGTGGTCAGGGAAGCCGTCCAACTGAAGAAGGAGTCTTTCCGGGATATGTTATCCCAGAGGACTCCGGAGGCAGTTGCAGGGTACCGAAGGGCCCCGAAGGGCGGCAGCCTCTGCCGTGAAAGAGGCAAAGCAGCGGGTGTGGGAGAAGTTCGGAGAAGACATGGAGAAGGACTTTCGGTCGGCACCAAAGTGCTTCTGGAAAACTGTTCGCCACCTCAGGAGGGGGGAAGCGGGGAACCATCCAAGCTGTGTACAGTAAGGATGGGACACTGTTGACCTCAACTGAGGAGGTAATAGGGCGGTGGAAGGAGCACTTTGAGGAACTCCTGAATCCGACTAATACGCCCTCTATGTTAGAGGCAGAGCTGGAGGATGACGGGGGGATTGTCGTCGATTTCCCAGGCGGAGGTCACTGATGTAGTCAAACAACTACACAGTGGCAAAGCCCCTGGGATTGATGAGATCCGTCCGGAAATGCTCAAGGCTCTGGGTGTGGAGGGGCTGTCCTGGTTGACACGTCTCTTCAACATTGCGTGGAAGTCTGGAACAGTGCCAAAGGAGTGGCAGACTGGGGTGGTGGTTCCCCTTATTTAAAAAAGGGGGGATCAGAGGGTGTGTGCCAATTACAGGGGTATCACACTTCTCAGCCTCCCTGGTAAAGTCTACTCCAAGGTGCTGGAAAGGAGGGTTCGGCCGATAGTCGAACCTCAGATTGAAGAGGAACAATGCGGATTCCGTCCTGGTCGTGGAACAACGGACCAGCTCTTCACTCTCGCAAGGATCCTGGAGGGGGCCTGGGAGTATGCCCAACCGGTCTACATGTGTTTTGTGGATTTGGAGAAGGCGTATGACCGGGTCCCCCCGGGAGATACTGTGGGAGGTGCTGCGGGAGTATGGGGTGAGGGGGTCTCTACTCAGGGCCATCCAATCTCTGTACGACCAAAGTGAGAGTTGTGTCCGGGTTCTCGGCAGTAAGTCGGACGTATTTCGGGTGAGGGTTGGCCTCCGCCAGGGCTGCGCTTTGTCACCAATCCTGTTTGTAATATTTATGGACAGGATATCGAGGCGTAGTCGGGATGGGGAGGGGGTTGCAGTTCGGTGGGCTGGGGATCTCATCGCTGCTCTTTGCAGATGACGTGGTCATGATGGCATCATCGGCCTGTGACCTTCAGCACTCACTGGATCGGTTCGCAGCCGAGTGTGAAGCGGTTGGGATGAGGATCAGCACCTCTAAATCGGAGGCCATGGTTCTCAGCAGGAAACCGATGGAATGCCTTCTCCAGGTAGGGAATGAGTCCTTACCCCAAGTGAAGGAGTTCAAGTACCTTGGGGGTTTTGTTCGCGAGTGAGGGGACAATGGAGCGGGAGATTGGTCGGAGAATCGGCGCAGCGGGTGCGGTATTACATTCCATCTATCGCACCGTTGTGACGAAAAGAGAGCTGAGCCAGAAGGCAAAGCTCTCGATCTACCGGTCAGTTTTTGTTCCTACCCTCACCTATGGTCATGAAGGCTGGGTCATGACCGAAAGAACGAGATCCAGGGTACAAGCGGCCGAAATGGGTTTCCTCAGGAGGGTGGCTGGCGTCTCCCTTAGAGATAGGGTGAGAAGCTCAGTCATCCGTGAGGAGCTCGAGTAGAGCCGCTGCTCCTTTGCGTCGAAAGGAGCCAGTTGAGGTGGTTCGGGCATCTGGTAAGGATGCCCACTGGGCGCCTCCCTAGGGAGGTGTTCCAGCCACGTCCAGCTGGGCGGAGGCCTCGGGAAGACCCAGGACTAGGTGGAGGGATTATATCTCTAACCTGGCCTGGGAACGCCGGGATCCCCCCAGTCGGAGCTGGTTAATGTTGCTCGGGAAAGGGAAGTTTGGGGCCCCCTGCTGGAGCTGCTCCCCCCGCGACCCGACACCGGATAAGCGGACGAAGATGGATGGATGGATGGATGCTTTTCAACGTAACCGGGGGGCGGTGCCCGTTATTCCGAGGTGGCATGAACGCAGCATTATCATCTGCGCCTACGTCATGGCATACGTGTCATCTTGCACATGCGCAGAACGGATCGTGCCGGTGGAACGGATCGGCTACTGACACTGACATGATCTACGATCTGAGCTACTGAGCATGTGCGAGTGCAATCAAAGATAGTACAGAAAAAGAAGAAGAAAAGAGGTCTCACTCTTTAGCTGAAACAGAGACCTGAACACAGGGTGAAAAGAGGAGCTGCAGCAATGTGCAGTGCAACAAAAATATGGTGTTTTTTGAAAATTAAACCATGTAAACCTATTCTGGTACAACCTTAAAATACAATTATGAACCTGAAAATGAGCAGAATATGGGAGCTTTAATGCCCGACGAGGTGTCCACTGTCAGGTATTAATGGACGACGACGAGTCAACATGTTTTTCAAACATTAGTTCCAGAGATGGGGACTCGAGTTTAAGACTCGGACTCTAGTGCGACTCACACAGTGACTTCAGACTCAACTTGAGACTCTGCTGAGAGAGCTGCGGGACTTGTGAACAATGTTGATTTTTAGGAAACCCAATGGCTATACCCCTCCCTCCGTTACCTATAACCTGCCTACGTAACACGTACGTAATGCTGGCTGGAGGACAACAAACAAACATGTCAAATTCACCGGCCGCTGCTGTGCCATTCATCGTAAGTTTTGCGTTCAAAAACTTTAAACAAGACGGCCCAAACAAAAGAAGCGCTCAATGCAAAATATGCGGTATCACGATAAAAGATTCTGGCTCAACCACATCTCATTTTATCAGGCATCTGAAAACGCCCCCTGATAGGTGAGTAAACATGTTTAGCTCAGCATTGACCATCTACCGTTAGCTTGCTTCTTGCTTTAGCTACGAGCTAACGTTACGGGAGGTTAACTCCGACTGTCTTCCTTATCAAATATAAAATGAGCGTTTGTTTAATTGCCAAACTTGTGGTGGTCGATTAACGTTACGTTAATCATTTAGGTGCCGCTGTCTGCCATCACGTTAATTATTAACGTTGTCTGCAAACAGGTTACAGGATTATTGTTGATCATATAACGTTACAGTTTCATTTAGTTATAACGTTACACTGGTTTGAGAGTCTGGGATGTGTTGACTTACAGTAGTTTATAAGGTATGATTAGTTGCATAGGCAGTGCACATTACATGGATCTGCCACTAAGTAAATAACAAATAATTGAGGATTCTCTATCATAAGGAAGTGCACTGTAGTGTGTTAAAAATTTCATTTGGTTGCAATAGTGTTTTGCATTTAGCTACACTGTGATGTTTTGCAGTTTTGAATTAAATAGGAGTATGTCAATTTTAGTGTTGTAAGTTATAATATTTTCTATATTTGGTCTTATGGCCCCACAGAGCCAGCACAATAGGAGCCAAGGCCTTTCATTATAATTCATCAACACACATGGGAGTCCTTTTTCTTCAGAGCCTCAATTTTTGGTCTGTACTGTACTGTATGTTACTTAAAGTACAGATATTAACTTAAAAGTAAAGCATTCTTGGTGTTTTTATCATGTTGCAATAGTCTGTTTACACTGATTATATACCAAAATCAAAGCTGATACTGTATGCTGATAGATAAAGGAGTCATAATAACATATTGCATGCTTTGAATTTCTTATATATAGCTATGCAGTGTTCTAAGCAGCCTGGATGGGTCGCTGTACGTGATGCAACACTTATTATAACCACAAGAGACTTGAGACTTGACAACTTGCCTCCCTTAGCAACCCGAGATATTTATATGGTCCGCTCAGCTGATAGAACCCTTCAGTTTATGCACATACACAAACATACACACATAGACACACTCACACGCTCACGCACATACATACACACACACACACGCACTCGCTCGCACACACACACACACACACATATACACATAGACACGCTCACGCACATACATTAACACAGACACACACGCACTCGCTCGCATGCGCACACACAAACACAGAAGCACACACACACATACACACATAGAGACGCACACACATAGACACACAGACACACACAAACGCACACATAGAGACACACACACAGACACACACACACAGACAGACAGACACACACACAGACAGACAGACACACACAGACAGACAGACACACACACACACACATACATACACACATAGAGGCACACTCACACGCTCACGCAAATACATACACATACATAAACACATACACGCGCACGCACCCGCTCGCACGCACAAACACAGACGCAAATTGGGTATTGACTGACTGAGATGTTTTTCGATACTCGATACACCAAAAGGCAAATCTGTCCGTGTCTCAAAATTGAATTTCGGTCCCCAGCTCTAGTGTTGGGCCATTTTAAAACAACAGGTGTACAGTACAGGCCAAAAGTTTGGACACACCTTCTCATTCAATGCGTTTCCTTTTTATTTTCATGAATATTTACATTGTAGATTCTCACTGAAGGCATCAAAACTATGAATGAACACATATGGAATTATGTACTTAACAAAAAAGTGTGAAATAACTGAAAACATGTCTTATATTTTAGATTCTTCAAAGTAGCCACCCTTTGCTTTTTTTGATAACTCTGCAAACCCTTGGTGTTCTCTCAATGAGCTTCATGAGGTAGTCACCTGAAATGGTTTTACCT
The DNA here is from genome assembly GCA_025617405.1 of Perca schrenkii. Taxonomy (NCBI): domain Eukaryota; kingdom Metazoa; phylum Chordata; class Actinopteri; order Perciformes; family Percidae; genus Perca; species Perca schrenkii. Next base: position 1,636,971 of record CM046791.1, on the reverse strand, counting down.
TCACAGGTGTGCTTTGTCAGGGTTCATTAGTGGAATTATTTCCCTTATTAATAAAAAAGCAAAGGGTGTCTACTTTGAAGACTCTAAAATATAAGACATGTTTTCAGTTATTTCACACTTTTTTTGTTAAGTACATAATTCCATATGTGTTCATTCATAGTTTTGATGCCTTCAGTGAGAATCTACAATGTAAATAGTCATGAAAATAAAAAGGAAACGCATTGAATGAGAAGGTGTGTCCAAACTTTTGGCCTGTACTGTACTGTCCAAGCATGCGGCAGCGTGCAGCAATGCATTCTGGGTCTTACTGTAGGTTGACTGTTTGCCCTGCTGCTCGCTAATCAGAGTCAGAGCCAGCGAGCTCCTGCTGCCGCGTGGAGATAAGACTCAACAGCGGCAGATTGATGCCGTCAGCGTCTGTGCTAACGAGACCGCTAGATAAAACAACAAAACGCATTGTTGACGGCGACCACGTGACTGTTGTCACCTTGGAGATTTAGGAATCGCTTCTTTCCCAAAATTACACATTTAAACAGTCTTAGGTGGAGCTGGACTGTTTACTGATGCAGTCTGCACTGTTACTCAGCTCTGTATCCACATTAGACTGTTTAGTATCCTCTTAGTGTGTGTGTGTGTGTGTGTGTGTGTGTGTGTGTGTGTGTGTGTGTGTGTGTGTGTGTGTCTGTGTGTGTGTGTGTGTGTGTGTGTGTGTGTGTGTGTGTGTGTGTGTGTGTGTGTGTGTTTGTGTGTGTCTGTGTGTGTGTGTGTGTGTGTGTGTGTCAGTCAGTGCGTGTGTTTGTGTGGGTGCGTGTGTGTGTGTGTGTCTGTCAGTCTGTGTGTGTGTGTGTGTGTGTGTGTGTGTGTGTGTGTGTGTGTGTGTGTGTGTGTGTGTGTGTGTGTGTGTGTGTGTGTGTGTGTGTGTGTGTGTGTGTGTGTGTGTGTTTGTCAGTCTGTGTGTGTGTGTGTGTGTGTCAGTCTGTGTGTGTGTGTGTGTGTGTGTGTGTCTGTCTGTCTCTCTGTGTGTGTGTGTGTGTGTGTGTGTGTGTGTGTGTGTGTGTGTGTGTCTGTCAGTCTGTGTGTGTGTGTGTGTGCGTGTGTTTGTGCGTGTATGTGCATGTGTGTTTGTGCGTGCGTGTGTGTCTGTGTCAGTATGTGTGTGTGTTTGTGTGTGTCTGTCAGTCTGTGTGTGTGTGTGTCTTTCAGTGTGTGTGTGTGTGTGTTTGTTTGTGTGTGTGTGTGTTTGTTTGTGTGTGTGCGTGTTTGTGTGTGTGTGCGTGCATGTGTTTGTGTGTGCGTGCATGTGTTTGTGTGTGCATGTGTTTGTGTGTGTGTGTGTGTGTGTGTGCGCGTGCATGCGTGCAATAGTGCATGTGTGTGCGTGTGTTTACAATGAATGTGTTGTGAGATAACTTTTTTATATATATATATATATATATACATATGATGATGATGCATTACCAGAGTGGCTCTACAATTTCATTGTACTTAAATGCAAACACAATAAAGTAATCCAAATTCACCGGTGCTTTCCTTTCAGTCTCCCTCCATCTTCTACCCTGATGTGATAATGAATTTCATTAAACACTCAATTTAAAACACACTGATTAAAACGGCGAGTTTGAGCCGTCACACCGTTGACTTGTTTCTACAAGCCTGCCTTGGATTGGGTTTTGTAAAGGTGATAATAGAGGAGTGTAATCTAAGGGGAGGGAGACGGCTTAATTAGTGTTTTCACATTTCACAATATGGAGCTCTAGCAGAAGGGACTTGGCCCTCTTTTATATTCAGTCGTATTTTGTTAAAGTGAGTCATGGTTTAGAGGGTAATTTCTAGGGTTCTTTTCTTCAAATAATGTGAACAACAATCTTTGAAATTGTTCCAGTGTTGAGCGAGAACGCTGTAACCAGCAGCTGTGAACAGGGCTGTAATATAACCCTACAGGACAGATGTTCAGCATCAGTCAGAGTCCACTAAATGTTCTGTTGTTGCTGCTGACAGACTCAGATTATTATTCTAAGTGTGTGACAACATTATGGAAAGGATCCCTACAGAGAGAGACCTTTTAGTTAAACAGTAAGATCCTTTTAGTTTAACATGGAACAGCCCCAAAATCACCATCACCAAACTCCACCAGACACCATGTAAATAATCAGGACTTTTAGCGTGTATAGAGCCAGCATATCTCCACCAGACTCCATGTAAATAATCAGGACTTTTAGCGTGTATAGAGCCAGCATATCTCCACCAGACTCCATGTAAATAATCAGGACTTTTAGCGTGTATAGAGCCAGCATATTTCCACCAGACTCCATGTAAATTATCAGGACTTTTAGCGTGTATAGAGCCAGCATATCTCCACCAGACTCCATGTAAATAATCAGGACTTTTAGCGTGTATAGAGCCAGCATATCTCCACCAGACTCCATGTAAATAATCAGGACTTTCAGCGTGTATAGAGCCAGCATATCTCCACCAGACTCCATGTAAATAATCAGGACTTTTAGCGTGTATAGAGCCAGCATATCTCCACCAGACTCCATGTAAATAATCAGGACTTTTAGCGTGTATAGAGCCAGCATATCTCCACCAGACTCCATGTAAATAATCAGGACTTTTAGCGTGTATAGAGCCAGCATATCTCCACATGTAAATGGGTGAATTAAGGGTTTATTTCCACCAAACCAGAGTGGTGATTGTTGGAACAGTGGAAAGATGAACCAAGACGGGTTTTGGTAGTTTTATTTAGTTTCTGTCCACTTTGAATGAAGTGTGTTTTACGATGATAAAAGTCCTGATTATTTACATGGAGTCTGGTGGAGATATGCTGGCTCTATACACGCTAAAAGTCCTGATTATTTACATGGAGTCTGGTGGAGTTTGGTGATGGTGATTTCGGGGCTGTTTCATGTTAAACTAAAAGGAACTTACTCTTTAACTAAAAGGTCTATCTCTGTAGGGATCCTTTCCATAATGTTGTCACACACTGAGAATAATAATCTGCGTCTGTCAGCGGCAAAAAATTGAGCTTTTAGTGGACGGAAATTCAAGTTTTTTTTCTTTTTTTACCCGTTAATGTTACATTGCAGCTTATGGCGGTCCTACTTAATACTGGACTTATTTCAGAGATAGTTGTTCCCATCAGTCACTTAGACACAAAAACATTGGACAATAGGGTCCAGGTTGTAAATAAAAAATAAAAAAGTAACCCTTTTAAATGTGATTTATGCTTGACGTAGCTGTTACGTTGTGTATGAGTAACACAAATGTTCTTTCTGCCGTCTCCAGGTCAGCAGGGGGAGAACCGGACAACGCTGGTGTTCTTCCTCGGCGGGGTGTCCTACGCAGAAATAGCCGCTCTGCGTTTCCTCTCTCAGATGGAAGACAGCGGGATGGAGTACATCATAGCCACCACCAAGCTGCTGAACGGGACCACCTGGATCAAGTCCCTCATGGACCGGCCCGAGGCCCAGAGCTCCTGAGTCACCTGCTCACACAGCTGCACACATCAGAGAGATCAGAGAGTCCACGCAGCTGCTGTCTGTCTGACCCTGGTGGTGGTGGGGGGCGGGGGGGTGTGTGTGTGAGAGCGTGTGTCTGTGTGTGTCTGAACCTGGTGGTGTGTGTGTGTGTGTGTGTGTGTGTGTGTGACCCTGGTGGTGAACTGCTGCTGGGATTGATGTCGGGGCATCAGCCAGCTTGGTGTGTTTGTTTGTTTGTTTTTGTGTGCGTGTGCGCGTCCGTGCGTGCGTGCGTGGTGTGTGTTTGTCTGTGTGTGTGTATGTCTCTGTCTGTCTGTTTGTGTGTGTGTGCGTTTGCGTGTGTGTGTGTCCCTGGTGGTGAACTGCAGCTGGGATTGATGTCGGGGCATCAGCCAGCTGTGTGTGTGTGTGTGTGTGTGTGTTGGAGGCAAAATCACCATTGAGCCTTTTAGCTTCAATAACAACGACAAAGTCACCTGACCAAGGGTTCGTATGTTACCAGATGGGAGTGAGAACCTGTTGTAAAGTCTTTGATTTGCTTCCAGACATTATAATATAATATAATATTATACAGTATAACACTTCTGTTCTTCTCTGTTTGTCCTCTGGCTACATTTCCATCACTAAGGTCTCTGCTCTACTACGGAGCTTCTGTAAATATGTTTGTATGATTGCAGTCTTTGTTATGTATGTATAACACGATTAAAGATGCACTTTTTGAAGGCTTTTGTAGGCAGCTTTCTGTTGGGCTTAAAAATGGGTCAATAAAGTCGTAACTAACTGTAAACTGTCCTTACGATAATGTCATTTATTCAAGTCTATTCGAGAGAGTATAGCACAACAATGCCTACACTAAACGTGCCATCCAGTCCTTGGTGTTACACAGACCAAGGGATCCCCGGGCGTCCTTCGAGGCTGCAAAGCTCGCTGTAAAAACCAAAGAATCTAGCGAAGATACCCCGCTGCCAAAGCCAAGAAGTCTGCCGTCGTAAAAAAGCCAAAAGCAGCCAAGGCAATGTAGTGTAATTGGTAGCAATGTTGTGTGGAAAGGAATCCGCCGACACTGTTTCTTGATTATAAAGGTTTATTTACATCGAAGAAATCAGCATCATGCACAAGCCCTGCAGAGCTCGGAGAGGACCTGTTTTCCCAATTCTCCAGTGGTCCTCTCGCTTTTTTTGTTTTGAACATGGTATATATTCTATAACATAGATGGGGGAGGAAACAACACTTTGACCAATGGCTACAAGCCATCTGGCTCTATCCTGGAGGGCCCCATTGATAACACTTTTCCAGATGTGTCTTCTAAAAGGAGGCTAAAGTTCATCACTTCTAGCTACATATAGATAGTTCAGATATGGCCTAAATACGAGTTATAGAATGATCAGAATAAAGTAGGATGTTAATATACCTCAGCAACAGCCAAGAAGGCCAAGAAACCTGCGGCCGAGAAGGTTACAAAGAGCCCAAAGAAGGTTTTTAAACCAAAAGCTGCAAAACCAACAAAGAAAACGCTCAGCCCTACGCCAAGGGCCATTTTACAGTCGCCGTAGCTGAGCTAGCGTGCCCCAATGTGACGTCAAAACTACATAGGCAAGGCAGCTTTATTTATATAGCACATTTCAGCAACAGGGCAATTCAAAGTGCTTTACATAAAACATGAAAGAGCAGTTATAAAACAATTTAAAAGACAAGAATACATTTTACAGTGCAGTATAGGAATTTAAAGAACTGAGAGATAAAATACGCAAATAAAGATCAGTTAAAAAAGTTAAAACATATAAAAGCAGATAAAATAGGTTAATTGAAAAAAGGACCCATATGTCAGACATCTCAAGCAGTTCGGTCCATATCTCTGGTTCATCTCACCAACAATGCTTCACATAGAGGTTTCATTCCCCATAGTTACAGAAGCTTTGGTCAATTTTAATGCAGTCGTCACCACAAGGCTTAGTTCTTTTCTTCGGCAAACATACAGTACAGGCCAAAAGTTTGGACACACCTTCTCATTCAATGCGTTTCCTCTTTATTTTCATGACTATTTACATTGTGGATTCTCACTGAAGGCATCAAAACTATGAATGAACACATATGGAATTATGTACTTAACAGAAAAGTGTGAAATAACTGAAAACATGTCTTATATTTTAGATTCTTCAAAGTAGCCACCCTTTGCTTTTTTTGATAACTCTGCAAACCCTTGGTGTTCTCTCAATGAGCTTCATGAGGTAGTCACCTGAAATGGTTTTACCTTCACAGGTGTGCTTTGTCAGGGTTCATTAGTGGAATTATTTCCCTTATTAATAAAAAAAGCAAAGGGTGGCTACTTTGAAGAATCTAAAATATAAGACATGTTTTCAGTTATTTCACACTTTTTGTTAAGTACATAATTCCATATGTGTTCATTCATAGTTTTGATGCCTTCAGTGAGAATCTACAATGTAAATAGTCATGAAAATAAAAAGGAAACATTGAATGAGAAGGTGTGTCCAAACTTTTGGCCTGTACTGTATATATATATATATATATATATATATATATATATATATATATATATAAATAATATCCCTGCGCATTCGTTAAATTGGTATTACATTGATCTTAAGCAAGAGCCAAATAAGACGATAAGTTAAAGTCAAATACATTTGTTTAATCAGTCAAGCATCAGAGTTAAAATACACAGATCTGTGGGATCCCGACGAGGCACGCAGTTTCCCTAGCAACAGACAAAAAGCCGGAGCCGGTCCACATATCTCTAGACTGTCAGACCTCGTGAGCCCTGATCTATTCTTCCCCTCATCTCTTATACTTTCTTTCTTGCGCCCCCTCTTTTCTCCTGCACAGCGAGTGTTATTAAAAGGTGCCGTAGGGAGGATTGTGAAGATCCAGGACTTGGTCAAAGGTTGGGATATTACAAGGGAAATAAACTTAGAATATATATGTTTTGTTTTTTTAAGTTGGAGTATTTGCACACAAAAATTTTCCGATTATTACGAGACAAAAAATCGTCGGCGTTATCCAAGTCCCGCCCATACACCGGCCGGACCAATCATGAGGCTTCAGCTTGTTTTTATAGCATCAAATAAAGTTCAAAAGAACCAAAATGATCAGAAAAAGAAACTTAAAACAAACAACAGTGATAGAATCAAGATGGTTCTGCTTCATTTGTATTTTTGTATTTTCCCAGAGGGCCACACTGGAAAAAGAGAATCACAGCGAGGGCCAGACATGGAGAGTTTATTGACGTGCTTTTGTTACCGCATGTCACTTTATTTTAACATTTTGGTAGCTTTTTTCCTAATTTTTGTTCTTTTTGTTCCAAATTTTTTGCGACTTTCTCAGACATTTGTCACCTTTTTGTAAATCTGTTGCTTTTTCCGACATTTTTGTACGCTTTTTGTCACATTTTTGTTGACATGAAGCCCTACAAAAGTCATCAAAAGAGTTCCTTAGCCATCGTAGAATTTAGCAAATCAAGCAAAAACAATGATTACAGTTTCTCAGCCTGAATATGAAAACTCTCTCTATCTGCTTCTGGGGGAATTTCTGAGTCTCAGATTTGACAAATCTGACAAATTCTACTTTGAATGTCACGTAATTGCACTTTTAAAAAAACACTTTCCTGTGTTTTCGGTTTGACACAAAATTAAGTGGGCCAAAATTTATTGTGAACCCAAATTGATATATATACGGACCAGGTCTAAAGCTGCAAGGGGCCAGATTTGGCCCGCGGGCCTTGAGTTTGACACATGTGCTGTAGGTGGAGCCAGAGGAGCTGGATTCTTTTTTTTAAATGACCTGCTTCATGTAGTTCTACTGGAACACACGGTCAGTTTCAGCAGATATGACAGAAAGGTAGTTTTATAAGTCGTACCTACTTACCGAGACCTCTGTGTTATGTCTCGTCCTCATTTGCTCTCACGCGAAGCGCTACAATCAATCAATCAACTTTATTCAAGACACAGAGGTCCATAGAAACAACACAATACAAATATATATATATATATATATATATATATATATATATATATATATATATATATATATATATAAAACAATACAAAACATTTAAGAATGGTGCCAATGAGGCATCATTTATAAAAACATATACAGGCTTTGAGTCCAATGTTTCCAAAAGCAAGATGTATACCTTGTGTCACTCTTAGAAACGTCAACTATGGACACAATGATCATATTTGTTGACCCTGTCAGTCTGCACATGAATCTATACATAAAAGTTCTTAAAACAGCATTAAAAGTGGGCACATTGTTAGACACAAACATTTCACTGGCACTACTCCACCTAGGAATTTTACGCACAATTCTCAGTGCATCATTGTAAGCCACTTGAAGTTTTTTCATTTTCACTCACTCTCTAAAATTACACCACAGGTGGGCATTCTGCTCTTTTTTTCACTTATTATTACTCAATGTACTTTGCTCGAGGCCACTGTGACCCTAACTATCGTATAGTTACGGCTTAAGCTAAATAACCATACACCCGAACACACACTTGGTCTCTTATTCTTATTATATTTATCTGCAAATCGTAAGAACAGTATTCTACGCTGCACAGAAAAGCTGCAAAGAACGCCGAGGAAAAGAATAGCTGAATTGCTCATGTCATGTGGGAAGCCATTTTGCTTATTGTTTAGGGGATATATGTCCAGAAAGGCCAGCTGATTGTGATCAGGGAGAGCAGATGGGAGGCAGGGACGGGAGTGTATCCCATCAGCAGCGGTCCAGCCCTCTCCGAAGGACCAATTAGCGCAGTAACAGGCCTCGGGATCAGCCGATAATGGCCCTACGCTGTCTGCAGAGACGCTGATTGAATTAGGAGGCCATTTGCTGCTTGTTCCGGTGGACGGTAACTGTGCTACGGGAGGGTGTTTGATCTCAGTCTCAGTCAATATCTGCTCCGTGCTTTACACCGTGGACATACAGGGGGGAGGCTACTTTGGGGAACTGTTCTCGGGTAAATCAAAAGAATTATTTGACCAATACGGAGAGGAGGAAGAGACCTGAATATAGGAACGGTAATGTAACGTCATGTAAGTATGTTATATGTATTCTATATTTAAGTTGTGTAAGTGTTGTGTGAGCTACACTTTTGTGTGTGCTGTGCATGCATAGCTGTTTGTTTTTGTACAGTACAGGCCAAAAGTTTGGACACACCTTCTCATTCAATGAGTTTCCTTTTTATTTTCATGACTATTTACATTGTAGATTCTCACTGAAGGCATCAAAACTATGAATGAACACATATGGAATTATGTACTTAACAAAAAAGTGTGAAATAACTGAAAACATGTCTTATATTTTAGATTCTTCAAAGTAGCCACCCTTTGCTTTTTTATTAATAAGGGAAAATAATTCCACTAATGAACCCTGACAAAGCACACCTGTGAAGGTAAAACCATTTCAGGTGACTACCTCATGAAGCTCATTGAGAGAACACCAAGGGTTTGCAGAGTTATCAAAAAAAAGCAAAGGGTGGCTACTTTGAAGAATCTAAAATATAAGACATGTTTTCAGTTATTTCACACTTTTTTGTTAAGTACATAATTCCATATGTGTTCATTCATAGTTTTGATGCCTTCAGTGAGAATCTACAATGTAAATAGTCATGAAAATAAAAAGGAAACGCATTGAATGAGAAGGTGTGTCCTAACTTTTGGCCTGTACTGTATGTATTAATAAGATATTGTGAAGTATGTTTATCTGTGTTTTTTTTGTTGTTGAAGTGTAACTCACCCCACTCATTAGGTGTATTGGCTGGCTGGCTTGTTGTTAAAATCCTTGTTAGAAATGGGCTGTTTGCAGGTTAAAAATTCTCCTGTGAGTTTAAAAAGCAATCACTGCTTTTAAAAAAAACAAAAAACAAATTTTAAATCCAAGTAAAAAGGTTGCCATCGAAGGTTTTTTAAACGTACGTTTTGCCATAAACAATGGCTTCCTCAGGACAGAATCCAAGGTTAGGGTTAGGTGCCTTGTGTATGTTTTGGATGTATTAATAAGATATTGTGACGTATATAAGCGATATGCTTCTGCCTGCTCCTTCTCAAACGTATCTGTTGATTGGCTCTTTGGTCAAATTGATTGATTGATTGATTGATTGATTGATTGATTGATTGATTTGATTTGTCTGTTTGTGTTGTTATCTGTGTTTGTTTTTTGATTTTTTTTCTTTAATATGCTAGAATTAGAATTATAAAAAATACAAATCCAATTAAAATCTGTCAATTTCCTCCATGCTGATTGGCTAGATGACTTTGGAACTGCTTTGATTCAATACTTAACTGTGATTTTTTTTTTCTTACTTTATTTTACTTTATTTTTATTGGCCCACCTATTTACAGCCAGTGTAGACCGTGATAAAAACTATTTCAACAATATATCGTATCCCTTTAACTGTGGACAACGACAGGAAAGAAAGAAAAGAGAGCAATAGAAACAAAGAGACATGGGCCAAACAAACTGAAAACAAGCAGCATATTAGTCCTACACTAAGAGTTAAAGTATATACAGAGCAGAGAGTGCCAGATCTTTTTATATAGGCCTAGTGGTTGAATTTGAAAAAAGAGGACAAGATCCATCTCTCCTATACATATATATTTAGGATTTATCTTTAAAAAGTCTTTAAATCAAGGCTTAACACCTATCTTTTTGATGTTGCCTTTCTTTAAATAACTGTTAATTTGTTTATATGATAAAATCTATATAAGCATATAAAGAGAAATTCCTATTGCATCTGCTTTTAAATGTTTAACTGTTTTAAATGCTGTTTGATGTTTAATTTCTTATACTGCATGGCAACCTGTATTCTCGTTTTCAATATTTATATCAGGCGAGATAGCGTGGGTATATTTCCACAATGCCGGTTTGTTTACATTCGATACATACCTAGGAACCTTTTGCACGCACTGGTTTCTCGTAGGACCGGTCGGAGTGGGAACTACATCCAGTTCACGGAAGCTAAATTAACCCTAACCCTAAACCCTAACCTCTAACCCTAACCTCTAACTCTAAACCCTAACCTCTAACCCTAAACCCTAACCTCTAACCCCTAACCCTAAACTCTAACCCTAA